>JAYJMF010000017.1:285965-311395 GCA_036873715.1 Salvia sclarea
AACTTTGCAAAAAGGTGAGGGAAAAATGGTATGGAGCCTCAATATTGGTTTTATCGCAGGGGTAGGGCTCCGACAGGGAATCATGGGATTAACCATCTTGGATTCTATCTTGAATTAAGTCTTGAAGGTTATCTTCTCAACCGGACATGGGTTGAATTGTGTCTGAGATTTAATCACGCCATCCGAACGGGCCCTAAGGTGACAATATATTGGACAAGACGGACGGATCGAACGCATGAAACTCCAACATGTACTTTGGATATGGTACTACAAGACATTGAATTTTTTTTCATGAAATATAGCCAATGTATATTATTATTATTATTATTGTTGTTATTATTATTATTATATGAACAAAAGTCCATCGATCGATAAAGAGCCTGTAGGGCCTTTTAAAAAATACAAATTTTTTGAACAAATATATGAGCTATATAGGTTAATCGGAGAAGATTTCATGATTCTATCGATCCCAATATTATTTACATCATCATATTTTCCAAGACAATATTTAAATAATTAGATACCCACAAATTCAGTAATTTTTCCATCATTAATTAGTTTTAACGACGAAAATAATGAATTTAATTAGCAACGTACTATTCCATTGCTGATAGCGCGTTTTTTCATAGTTAAAATACTAATGATTCATGTGTCAACAAACATACATTAGAACAACATGAATAGATGATAAATAAAGCTCCATATGATACATAAGAGGAATATATCGAGCTATAAATCGCAAGATGTAGCATGTACCACACAAAGATAAATACATGCTACAAATTAATTACTAGTTAATTAAGTCTTGACTTATAGGAATTAATAAATACATGGGAGAATTGATGATGAGAAATGACAGAAGAGAGGGAGCTAGGTGATATTAATTAATTATCGGACATGGAAATGTTTGTAGGTTGAATTTTCTTGGACAGTCATCTGAATCCTTCCCCTATCATCCACTTGCCCACAAACCATCTCCTTCAATTGGCCCGCCGCCGCGTTGCCGCCGCCGCCTTTCATCCGACCGCTCGTCGACCCCTCCGCCTGAGATCCGTCGCCCGGATTCTTCCTCCTCCTCTCGTTGTGGCCGGCCAACCGCCGCCTGCAGCTCCTCTTCGCGTCGTCGAATTCCGACAGCTCGTGAAACCTGCCCCATAAAATTATAATTTTATTCCGAGAATAGAGTTTCGGGTCAATTTTATTACACGAAATTGATAATCAATTTCACACGGACTACGGAAAGTGTCACTTTTGTACACTGAAGAATGCAATCAATAATTAAATTTACAGTTTCTGGTATTTTATTGAGTAATATGATACTGACAGTACATTGTACCTAAATGTAATGTTGCCTCAATTTTCTCACAAAAGATAGCTAGAAACACAAATTATATTGTGTGCCTGGGTAATAATTTGATAGTGACAGCACCAAATAATTAATAACGAGACTAGCCAACTAAAGTTTATCGTGACTGATCTTTAATTAAATAGTAACACAAATTGGTGAACTGTTACAACCAATTTAGCCCTCATGATATTATTCTTCATGATGAGTCCTTTTGATAATATAGCAAAATAAATAAATTCGAGGGCACCATAATAACTTATACAAAACGAACAGCAAATTAATTAGTGGAACGACGACGGAGACAGAATTTTACTACTGATAAATTTTTTGTTTTTAGTAGAAATTTCGTTTTTTTGTTTTTAGTAGAATTAATAATTAAGAAAGTTGACATAGTGTAGATTAGAAACCAACCATTTACATGTGTACACGTGTATATAAAATAGAAACCGGACTAATCTTGATTAAGAAATCGTGATTTTATCAAATTATTACTAATTAATGCAACAAGAATTCATGCAGTAGTAAAGTAATTAAAGTCAATTATGTCCACGTCAAGGCATAAAACAGTACTACTATTAAAGGGAAACAAAATTATAGTAAGTCGCAAAATTTGGTTGCATATTTGAAAAAATCCAAAAAAAAGAAAACAAAACCTGCTGCATTGCTGGCAGAAGCGCTGGCGGATTCCGGCGACGACGACGACCTGCGCCTTGGCGTGGTGCTCGCAGACCTTGTGGCGGCGGTGGTAGGCCTTCGCGGCGGCGAGGTCGGCGGCGCACTTCTCCGCCTGGCAGCTCTTCATGGCGTCGCCGCCGCCTCCCTTCCTGCCGCCGCCGGCAACCCGCTTCCGCTTGTCCTCCTCCGGCGCCACGTCATCCTCGTCGGAATCGGCGGCGGCGGTGGAGGCGGCGGCGCAGTCTCTCTTCATCATCTTCCCCTTCATGGGCTTGCTCTCATTCATGGCTATGGAAAAATTGAATATATAGCAATTAATAGTAGTAGTGATCAAATGAGGGGATTTTGGGTGGTGGGGTGATGGGAATTTTTAGAGGAAAGGTGGAGGATGGAGTCAGATGCTTGAGGACCACAATTTCCATTTTTTTAAAAAATTTATTTATAATAAAAATTTGTATTTATATTTATATATGTATATATATGGAGAAATCATTTAGGATTCCTCCCGAAATTATTATTGGGATCCAATTTGATCTGTTGATCTTGATTGATGGACGCTCGAGATTTTCTACAAATTTGATGATGCTTTTGTATGTACTTGATAATTTTTTTGACGACAATGTTTTCTTTGTGTACAATAATGCTTTCATCCATTATTATATATTTTTTTTATCTAGTACACAATGTTTTTTCAATACTAAAGTAATGGTTTGATATACGTAGGGTGTAGATATGTTAGAAACCCTCCCCATTCTACGAACTAAGATTCGGCATCAGAGTATTAATCAAAAAACATTTTATTATGTATGAAAAAACATCTGAATAATATAATCATTATTTAATAAGTACGTAAAAAGCATGTATAGAATAGACAAAAGCATTATCTTGTGAATAGTATTAATTTTGAAAGATCAATTTGAATCATCCATTAATTAAGATCAACAGATAAAATCGGTTCCAGTTTGATAATCAAAATAGGGAAGGTTCCTATTTATATTATATAAATATGTGTGTGTGTGTTTGTATGTGTCAGTGTGTGTAAGAGTGTGTGATGTGGAATGTCTAGAACAAGGTATCTATCTCTATTCTTGTATGTGGGGAAGCTACCTAGTGAGTGAGTAGAAGATCACATCATAGAAAACGACGTGGGATTACAATCGTCCATGGCATTTTCATGCTTTTCGTTTTGGTTTAAATTAAATTAAATTAATCACACATATGTAGACTACTCTATAGCTTCAACTAGGTGAATATCGCACAAAATCATTAATCAATTAATATAAGCCCTATAAGTGCCACGAGACAAAGGTTCAAGATAAGGTCAAGTTGACTAATTTACTTATTATCAAGACTTGTCGGTTTTATATCATGGCTTTATGGGACAAATAATATTACTTAGGTGTCTAATTCTCCATCTTATAAATTTTACTGATGAGCATGTACGAGTTGAGCCGACGAGTTACGACCATATAACATGTGACTGTCAGCTGGACCACTGATCGATTCGAAGGAAAAAATGAATGCACCCCCCATAATGCGGTCATTGGCTGGACCACAAAACTACTGTATTCCTGGTCACTCTCCGCACATCTGACGACACCTGATGACCAATTTATATCACCATGTACTCGCTCCCACTATTTCAACACACGTAATACGACAAACGTCACCGAGCATACATTCATGCTCACTATATGCATAGTGAGAAAGTGAGAGTGAGAGGGAGAGAACCCTAAATGGAGATAGATAGCCATTAACATCAAGCACGAGGGTGCATGTCTCATCAAGAATTCATCCACAAAAATTAAAGTCCCACAAAAAAAGAGCACCCAAAAAACAAAAGAGGGATCAAACTTCCCGTGAGTGGGGGTGGCCCCTCCAAATAAAGGGCAAAAGGTTAGGTTTTGCACTATTTAAATTTTATAGTAACAAAAAAAAATTGATTCTATAGTTAGGGTTGTGATTTTGTGGGCAAATGTTGGGGTGGTAAATGAGAACCGGTTCTGTGGGAAAACCGGTACCGGACCAAGAACCGGTTCCCGAGTACCGGAAAATTCAGTACTAATCCCGGTACGCGGTATGAATCTTAGGCGAATTTCCGGTACTCAGTTAATCGGTACCGTACCGGATACCTGTTTAAATTTTAAAATTCAATTTAATTTCTAATTTTTAATTTTAAAATTTATTTTATGAATTGAAAAATATATAAAAAAAAGTTATATGTTGAATTGGTATTTGAAAAATAGTGTTTGTTATTTGTTAGATTTGTATTAGAAATTTGAAAAACATGAAAAATACATGTCAAATTAGTGTTGGAAAATTAAAAGAAAATTAATATATATTTTTATAAATAAAATCGGTACCGTACCGGTTGAATAGGTTAAGGTATCCGGTACTATGAAAGCCGCTTTTTTCGATACCGATTAACCGATTTTTTTCGTACCGGTTAACCGTTACCGAACCGTTTACCACCTCTAGGCAAAATGTTCACTCTCTTCTCATTGGCTAGAGGTCTCCACACACTCCTACGTTGCTCAATCAAAAATCGAAACGTGGTCGATTTCACATTGATGAGAGAAATAGTGTTGTTTATGTCCTTTCAAAGGTACAACCCTCTAATGCACTAGTGGTGGTGGGGAAAGGGGCAGATGAAGCCAGACATTGTTACTGGGTCTTCTTGGTTGTACCTTGCTATCTTCAGAATTTAAGCTTATGGGGTCCAAGAAATTGTACTTTTTGAAGGTACAACTCTTCAATGCCTGCACATGGTGGTTCTTGATTTCCCTCATCTCTTACTCCATATATCATTTCTTGGGTTGGTCTGTGATTAATATATTAGCTAGGTTACAAACTAGAAGTTAATTCGAATCATTGCCTTCTTGTTAAGGAAGTAAATCGTGTTTGAGACCATGTGATTTTCGAGATTCACGTGTGATTTTATATGTTTCTTGCATGTATGGTTAGCTAGTAATCCGTGACGAGCTAGCTCGAACAAATAGAGAATTCGTAATTGATCAAGATATTAAACACGGGAAGGTGAATGAGCAATAGACTGGCTATAGTACTCTCCCTCCCATTTTCTTTTTTTAAATTGTCGTTTAAAGCTATTAGGGGGATTCTCAAAATAACTGGCGTTCTGAAACTTTTTTCCATGTATACTCTTGCTAATTAATACTTCCTCCGTATATTTAAGCTTGACACATAGCTTTTCGGCACGGAAATTAAGAAAGTGGTGCTTTTGTGTGTAAAATGGTGTAGCCACTTTTGTTGACCAAATTTATAAGGTAAATTTATTGCCTTTTTCGGAAAGTGTCATTACTAAAAATACATCCTAAAAAGAAAATGGTGTCAAGCTTAAGTATACGGAGGGAGTACTATGAAAGTGAATTTCATATCTACGAAGAGTCTTGTACAATGCATTTCTACCAAAGTAATGATAGTCATAAAGGATAATTCATTATTAAATCAGGTTAGTTTAGGTATAATTTTATTTTATTAATAAGTGTGCCTAAGTTTCAAACGTCAATTAAAAAGAATGGGGATGGAGTATGTTTCAAATTTAGTGCAACTATTGTTAAGGATACGCAATTAATATTTATCCCTAAAATGATGAGTGGTGTGAAAAGTATATAAAATTTACATATTAATTCAGTTTTAAATTAAGAAAATGTCTATATATACACATTTACTTTATTGGAAATTTATCCAAAAAAATGCAATATCACTTTCATTATGGTTATAATTAATCAACATAAAACAAGGATAATTAAGATCAAGACAGCATAACTGTCTGGGACCTCTGGATCGGTTTAAATTTTCATATTGTTGTCTCGAATCAGGCCATAACTGATAAACTAAATAAATTTTGGATATTTAAAAAATAAATTAAAATTGAGATCATAATTAAACTAACTACTCCCCAATTATTTATGTGATAATGAAGTGAAAATTTTCGTTTAGTTTTAATGAGCGAACACAAGAGATGTGAGCGTGACAATAGAAATTTGAATTTTCGACACGTTAAACCCGTCCAATGAAAGAAGTAGAAAAAAAGAAACATGTGAGAAAATATCGACAACCTAAATAAGTTCAAGAAGAAAGTATAAGAAAAGAAAATAAAAATTATAAGCCCATAACCTTATTTATGTGAATGTCACGTCAACATCGTCCATAACTATTTGTTGTAGACACATATACAGAACTTATTTGATTTTTTGATTTTTATTTTGTAGCAATTTGAAAGAACAAAATGGAAACAATCTCGAGTTCTAATCTCATATACCAATAATATCTTATAAATCCTCCGAGTATGTATTATTTATTTCTCCTATATGTAGTTTACGAGCTAACAAAAATTTACAGAATTATCTCGAGTATTTGAGATTATCATCATCATAAAATAAAAGTTGATAATAAATTACCACAATTAGTATTACCTTTTGTCATAATTGATACCAAAGGGTGAAATGGCCAAAAAGGAAGTTCAAAAATTCCCAAATTACCAAAGGGTGAAATGGCCAAAAGGAAATGGAAACTAGCCACATAGATAAAAAAAGATGAGAAAAGAATGATATAAAAAATATAATTTAAGGTATGTTTAGTGAATGAATAAAATAACGGAAGAGTAATTTTTTTTTTAAAAATTTTATACTCATTATATTTATATTTATAAATTATTCACAAATCATAATTAATTGTGGTTAGATCTGAATATAGTATTATTATTAGGAATTACCCTTTACTAATTTACTTTACCAAAACTAATAAAAAACATTTAAAAGTAAAACGATATTTCAGCAACCGCGAAATTTTCTGTTAGAGCTAACGCTGCTGGCTTCGTTGGTAATTCTGCAAACCCTCTTTCTCTTTCAATTTTAATCTTCCTTTCGTAATTGCTCAAATTGATTTTGCATTTCTCTGTTAATGAAATCCGTTTGCATAATTCATCCAGTCTATTCCGTTATGATCCGTGGTTTTTACTGTAAAATCTCCAGTGTTAAATGATGCGTTTCCCGTTATTACAATGGATAATTAGCTGCGAATTTGATTTATGAGTCGCTAACCGATAGGTTAAATTAGAGTTTGAAATTTGCAGTTAGAATTGAATGTTACGGTAGCTTATTTGCTGGAATGCCTTTGATTTTGGATGGGTTTTGATAAATGAAATGAATGTACCTAATCCATAAGTGGTTTCCTGATCAATTTTTGGAATTTACTTTTACATTCATGATGTTGCAATAACTCTACGATGAAGTTCTCGATTTATTGTGATGATTATGGTGGATTCTGACTAGTTTCCAATCAGTGGCATCACACTAGATGGCCTGGTATAGTAGTTGAGCTAATCATGGTCGAAATTTTTTAAACGAGTGTCCGCACTAAAAGAGATTACATTGTTGAGCTATTGATGAAGCAAATTCAACATAAAATTTCTAGAATATAAGGGAAAACTATCCACTCGAGCAATGGAGAGAACGGCAGAGTTCAATGTAAGGAATTATTAGATTATAATGATAGCTTTTTAAGTTAGTAAATTATAAAAGCCTGTGGCTGTGGGTGGTGAATTAAGATTGATTACAGATGTTGATGGCACTGAGATGAGCATTGGAAGATGGAACTGTGCCAGCATCTGTGAGCAGGAATATATAGGTTGTTGGAGAAGGGAATAAGTGGTGATGACTGGAGATAATGGTATTCTTAAGTCAATAGGGGATTGATTCATTTCACGAATGTCACCTGTAGCAATCCTTCTAGTTGTAAGATGATACAATCCAGATCGGTGGGGAAGATGATTCTGTCGAAGTGGGGAAGATGATTCTGTCAGGATGTTGTTGTCTTTTGCATGATAGCAGTTCCTCCTTCATCTTCACCTCTTTCACTAACTCAGAAACTAAAACTAAGGTTTGCGATAAACGGAGTCCTTAGTTATGCCATACTTACTGAACACATTGCTGAAGCTGGGCATCTTATTCTCAGTCTTTTGACATAACATAACGAGGATATGTACCAGATTAGGAGCTATGCACTTAGCTGAAACTCAAATTATACATAGATGGGGAGGAATACATTGTGTATATCTGAGTAGAAGTTTTGTGTTTATTCAGTTCTTAAGAATAATTCTCGATCATGACGGTTGCTTTGTTTCAGTGTGTCAAAGCTCATAAAGTATTAGTAATTGAAGAATGTCATTAAAGATGAATTTCTCATCTTGCAGGGTGTACTGAGCTAATTGGTTGTGTCTTTATCGAATCATTCATCATACTTTCTAAGAGCAAGCATGGATAAAAAGTTGAAGGTGTACGTCTGGGACATGGATGAAACACTTATTTTGCTGAAGTCCTTACTGACTGGGACATATGCTGGGGCTTTTAATGGACTAAAGGATGTGCAAAATGGTGTAAATCTTGGAAAACTTTGGGAAAACCATATTCTTAAAGTGTGTGACACACATTTCTTTTATGATCAGGTAAGTATTTACCTATCGTATCTTTTTAATATTTTATATTTTGCCTTGTTCATGTTTTCCGCATTAATATAATTGCTAGTTTTAGCTGACATATTATATGATCATTTAGATTGAGAGCTTTAATCAACCATATCTTGATTTCTTGAACCAATATGATGACGGCACAGACCTCTCTGATTACAACTTTAATGAGGACGGTGTTGGCCCTGCACTTGATGCTCTTAACAAACGCAAATTGGCTTACCGTCACCGCGTTGTAGCTGAGAAGTATAGAAAGGTAAATTTTCTTTTTCTAAGGGTAACTAATGGGTGATTGATGACTTGTCGAACAATGTATTGCTTTTACCATAGACTAATAAATAACTTTGTACCTGAAATGCATGCTAGTTGTTATTTCTATCTACAGTGTTTTCCTTGGCATAACTGTAATAATTGATGCTTCAACTGTTCTTCTATCTCCAAAATTACAAAATTTGCATCAATTATACTAGGGCCCGCCTATCGTATTCTTTATGCATGCCAACCTCTGAAATGAATTTGAAACAAAATTTAAGCTCACTCAACAAGTAAATCTGATCCACTTTTGCATATCATAAGAAGCCACCTGCACTTAAAGAAATTTCATTCCCCTTTGACTGCACTACTACTTAATAAATCTTCTCTTTCCATGACTATCTTCAAATGCCAATGCCTTGCATATAATCTTCATTTTCTAATAGTGTGTTAAACTATAGCCTATAGGAATGCCATGGTAGTTAACCCCCAATTTTCTGTAACTAAATATGCTTCATGGTTCTTCTGCGTGAAACATAATTTTCTGTAACTTCTAACGGCCTCTTCCTGCAACCATGAGCATGCCTTGGGGTTTTTGTGTGTAAAGCATGTTATGCCTGGGACGGGCATAATATTGTTTTCTGGATTCTGACAGACTTAAGTGTTCAATAGAATAAAGCAATGAACCTCCTTTGCTCATAAAGTTTTCCTAGTCCTCAGACTATTTCTCACGAGTTAATCTACAACAATTTAAAAAGAATTAGACCAGAATGTTTTCACATAGGACAAAAGTCATGATATGTAGGTCTATCTCTCATAACAACATATTTTTTTGCAGGGTTTGCATAATATTCTTAATCAAGATCTCATTAAATTGTGGGAGAGTCTCTATGACTTGACTGACACTTATACAGACAGATGGC
The DNA here is from genome assembly GCA_036873715.1 of Salvia sclarea. NCBI lineage: Eukaryota > Viridiplantae > Streptophyta > Magnoliopsida > Lamiales > Lamiaceae > Salvia > Salvia sclarea. The sequence goes on from JAYJMF010000017.1 coordinate 295,651, forward strand.
TTTCTTCAGGTAAAGTGTTCTGTCAGTGTGATGATTTTCTGGATTTCTTGAATTAACAGAGTTAATCATTTGGGATAATATTTTAGAAATCCGTGAAACTCGAACTCGAAATGGTTTAGCTTGTAACTTGTACTAATCACATAATCTGCTAGAAGCTAGAAACTTGTCAATGAGGCACCTAAATAATGTTAATAAAGTTTCTTGGTGGTCTTTATTTCCTACTTATCTTATAATGATGTAATCTTTAGAGAGCATGGGATGAGAATTGCTGTGGGTTACTAACAGAACTTTTTCAGACAATAACAACTAGATTTCATTCGGTTCACTGCATCTCTTTTAGGCTTGTTTTGGTTTTCTTAATGAAACAAATATGATGTATAACATTTTTTTGCATTAGGTTAATGTGTAAATTAAATAATGTCACTAATTTTTTGTACCTCAAGAACAAGTCGCTTTGTGCTTTTTTTTTAAAAGCCTTTTGTACTTCCTAATTTTCATTTATACTCAATACAGCTAGGGCCTGCTTGGAGCAGTGTGCTGGTCAGAGAAGAGATATGATACCCTCTACAAACTCAGATGATGCTAATGCTGCGTTTGAGCATATCAATGTTTTAGTTACCTCAGGACCTCTTGTACCCAGCCTGGTCAAATGCCTATTCTTTCGGCTCGATCATATGTTTACTTACAACAATGGTTTGTTAATTCTTCCATTACACTTAAAGAATGCTATTTGTCTGTTTGTTATAAATAGAGAACAGGTGATTATCATTAATTCTTGTTTTCGTTTTAAGAATGTTAATTCCTTCTAGCCTTCTTTAATTCATTCGTGCTTTCCAGTCTATAGCTCGTTGGATGTGGGGAAGCCTCAGTGCTTCACGTGGATCAAAGAGCGGTTTGGAGGAGGGCCAAATGTCCAGTTCTGTGCTATCGGGGATGGGTGGGAAGAATGCAAAGCTGCTGAATCTATGGGATGGCCGTTTGTTCAGATTGATCCAAAGCCAAACAGTCTCCACAGATTCCCAGGTCTCAATTCTCGTGAGTTGAAGCACTATTTTTCGATTGTGTATGGAGATGCTGCTGCTGATGATGATGAAGAAGAAGATGAAGATGAAAAGATAGTAAAAGAACAGAGTTATAACAATGGAGGATTTCTGCTCTAGGAATTTGTGAAGCGATACACTATTTGGATTCTCAAGTTTTGAGTAAACTTAATGTTGGAATATGCAGTTTCTTTTCTAATTTTCTAATGAGATGGAATTATTGCAATTATTATTATTATTATCTATAAAAATGGAGAGAACATGAGAAGAGAAACATTTTAGATGAACCATTTGAACATATTTGCATTACAATAAATAATAACACAGGAACTTCTTGTACAAATCAATGAAAAAAATAAAGGATCATAACTTGATCCTAATGAATACATGGTTAGTTAGTGTTCAAGGGGACTTGAACGACGGAGGCAGATCACTGGTCACCTCATATGGCACGCTGCTGCTGCACCCGAAGCTTTGCCAGTGGGAACCATCCTCCGTTTGTCCTTCCTATAATTCACACGCAGTTTCGGAGACTTGGCTTTCGTGATCTCTTTGGCGGACCTGTTTCATTCGGAGAAGAAAAGGTTATTATATCAGAAAACGACAACCGGATCAAAACAGAGTAACTTAGGAGCAAGAATCGAAGTCGGATGCATACTTCTGTGGTAAGAAAGGATGGTTGAAATTAGGTACTGGTCTTGCATGAGGTACCAAAGTCCTCCTCAATTGTTTCAAGGCCTTCTCCTCTTCCATCTGTTGTTATAAAGAAAAAAAAAGAATTAAGATTATTGAATATTTCTCTTGAAGAAAATATTAAGGAATAACATATAAGGTTGAATGAATAGTATTTCACCATCTTTGCAGCTTCGGTCTCCTCTCTGTACCTCTTGTACACCATTTCTTTCTCCTTAATCTGGGAAAAAAGAACATATCTCTTGGTAAGAATGTTGAGACAGAATACACTAATTTCTTATTGAAGTAAACAAGAAGACTATGGAACCTTTTTATCGAATTCTGCTCTATCAACAGCCCTGTTTTCGACGTGTAGATTAAATTCTTGAACTTCTGTAAGGGGCCTTCGCTCTTTCTCTGGGAGTGGAATCGGGTCCCTGATGTCGACAAGTTATACAAAGTGAGATCCAAGAAAACAGGAAACAGAAAAAGATGGAAATAAACGTTATGTTCATTGAGTTCATACTCTTTCAAGATAGGCTGGGCTTTGAATCTTCGCATCTCGGCTTCTTCCATTTCCATCCTCATCCTTTCTTCCATTTCTTTCTGCATCTCCTGTTCGTGCCTCAACAAACTCTCCAATTCAAATGGCTCCGGTCTCGTGCATGGTTTCACTTCTGGCTTTGGTGGAATCTGCAACAGAGAAAATTCCATGTCAAAATATGGTCATATCAACAAATATAAGATAAAAGAGTGGAGAGGACAAAGAGATGTTAATATGCATACCACAGGATAGTCAGTCGTGTAAGGATACGGATGAGCTCGCGGTATCCTAGCCCTCTCTTCTTCCAACTGTTTCAGCATGAGTTCTTGAGCGATCCTTCGCTCTTTCTCTGCCCCTCTTTCCTGATGGGACGAAGGAAAAACATGAATCAAAGTAGAAAAACACCAATAAATCAATTTGATGAATATACAGAGAAGAAGTTGTCCATACCTCTGTGTGGAGATGGAATGGATTAGGGGTAGTATTTTTTGGGAGAGGCGGCTTCTCACGTTGAGATTCTGAACATAATGAAAGCTGAAAGAGGAGCAGAAAAACAATATTTAGTTACATTACATAACACTAGTTATTTTCCAATAAGAAAGAAACTTATGAATACACTGTTATTACTACCTTGTCAAAGAGGTCTACAACAGCAGTTGGTGGAGGGATTCTTTTATCAATGGCAAAATTAAATTCTTGAGGAATGGTAACTTGCTTCTTCATGTTGCAGTATATTCCCATGTCCCCTTTGCTTTCAAATATCTGAACAACCAAAATTTTGTTAAATAAAGCAAACACAATGTGTTTCAAACCAAGAAGGTGGTGAGGTCATGAAATTACCTTTCTATTCAACGGTCTAGCCTTGAAATGTGTAATGTTTTCAAGCTCCTCTTTCTCCAACTCCTCGGAGCTTTTGATCCTGGGAGGACGCGCTCGGAGAGATGTTTGAAGAACTGGTGATTTCGGTGCAGTAAGATGATTTGGTTTCCATTGATGGCTCTGCAAGACAAGCATGCTTAATTCTATGCCTTGTGGAAATAAGTTTAACATTTGAGACTAAGAGAACTGACGATTACTCGGCAGTACCTTTACCTCTGTGGATTCGTGCGAGGCCACAGTAGATGTCTCTGCATTCTGAGTGGCCCTCGACATTGTTTCCAAATGGAATTCCTGTACAGATGAAGACATCATATGTTCATATAATCTGCTTGAAAAATACCTCATATTTTTCAAACTTGCAATGATAAGAAACATGTCTATACCTTAAACTCTGGGAGATGGGGTGTAGTTCTTGGCAATGGTGGTAAACTTGGGGTCTCAAAGATCTGCTGACAGGAACAAAACCAGATTAATTGGGAGACTGAAAATTTATTGGAAAGCTCTCTCTTTTTAGATCAACAATAATTTTTCCACCTTTTTGTTTAATGGACGAGCCTTGAACTTAGGAAGCTTAGCCAACATCTCCTCCTCGATTTCAGCTGAGCTTTTAATCTTAACAGAGCGCACGCGCTGAGATGTTTCGAATTCGGGTGTTTTGGGCCTTGTCAGTGTAAGCTTAGACTTCCTCTGCATCGCTCCAGCAGCATCGCTCTGAGAAAGAGAGCCGCAGGAACGCTGCAGAGACACCTCTCTCGTCCCCGATTGGAATTTCTTCATCATTTCCGCCATAGAAACAAATGGCGCTGCAGGCTCTCGAACGTACATCTACACGACAAGTTCATAAATTCAGCACCCTAATAACATTTTCAATACACTCGAAGTAATGCAGAAGTTGTCTTTACCTTTCTATCTTCTTTATGAGCTTTAGCAGGTGCAGGTGCAGGGCAGAAGTTGGAGCTGCTGCTGACAAGTCCAGTTCTTGTTTTGTGAGGCAGATTAGAAGATTTGTTGACTGTAAGAATCTGAAAACAAACCACATGTTAAAAATGTGAAGATTCAAAAACCATGAAAACTATGAAGTTGCAGTAGCATCTACCTGTCTAGATTTTCCTCCATCCAATTTCTGCTTCTTTATAGCATGATTTTCATGGGCAAACACTGGAGTTCCAACAATGTTCTTATTGCCATTTGTATCCCTGAGAAACCACCATTTCTTAGCACATTTGATGCTTAATGATTAACTGAGTTGAAGAAAACAGAAAACAAACAATTCGCACCTTCTAACACTAGCAGGTTTAGCGCTCCTAGCTTGCGATTTTGGCAGCTGTTTCTTTGAATTCATAGCTGAAGGATTTTTCAGCATGCTAGCAATCTTTTTCGCTGTCTGAAGCTTCCTATCATCCCTCTGCATTTGTGGTGCCGGAGTGCAGCAAATCTCCGGTCCTAATATAGTAACAAATGGCTCGATTCAGACTCGATGCAAGAAAAAACAATCACATTCTATGCAAACTCATGAAAATAGAAGAAGGGGTGACTAACCTTGGACAGCAGCAGCTTCCTTAGGGGTAGAGGAGGATGCCTCGCCGCCCTGTGCAATGCTGAGAAATCGGAACCAGAAAATCGTTAGACAACAACTATTGAAAATAGAAGAACATGCTTTGCAGGAAAAAGAAAACCTACTTTTGCTTCTCCTGAGAGCATGATCTTCCTGCATAAGGTGTCTTCTCAATTTCCTTAGGACTAATACGTGTTGTTCGAACTTCTTCCGTCGTTTCAGCTGAACTCGACTCTGCTTGATGTCTGTTTAGAAGGAAAATTTGAGCAACTTCCTCCAATGAAATAGCAAATAGACTATTAAGTTAACTGAATTTGACTAACTTTGTCTGGTTTAGTGATTTTGGCGCTAATTCTTCTGCAGAATTTGATGTATTTTCAGATGATTTCGGCGCCTGAAATAAGTAAAAACATTTTAACATCTCTCACATAGAATCAACAACATTGATAAGAGAAAGAAGTCAATAATCATGACAAAAAAAATTCCACCTTCTGCGTTTGTTCGTCTTCATTGAAATTGCAAAGAATCTGTTGAACTGTTCTGGTAGCTCTGATTCTAGGCATAAATGCTGCAAAACCAATAAAAACATGAATCCTAAATACACAAAATTTCTAACTATGACACAGAGACACAAATTTGAGAACCTTGATAATCAAATAGTTTTTCTTAAAACAGCGCACACAACTACATTAAAGAGATTCATTCCATTTTCGAACTACTAACTTTTTCGCATCCTTGCTATGTGAGGAAACAGATATCTAAACGCACAAAAATTCCAGAAACTCTCGTAACAGAGCCATTGAAGAACCTCATAGAGTCATAGATCACTCAAATACAAGAAATTGGAAAAAAAAATCTAATCTATTAATATTCTATGTACCAATTTATGATCAAAATCTCTCTCTCTCCCCCAACGCTTAAGAAATCACAGAATTCAAGCCCTAGAATTCCAAACACAGACCTACTCAAATAACAATGCGATGAACTCGAAACACGCAGCGATAACTATCGAAGAACGATCCAAAAATTGAACCAGGCAGAACCTGCTCCCCCAAAATCGACATATAACCCTAGAAATACCCAAACTCAGAATTCCATTTCAGTATAATTATAGAAGAGAAATTAATATCCAATTAAGCAGCAAAAGAGGGGAAAAGCGACGCACGAGAGGGGGCATGAGCGCAGGCGCTGTCGAACCAGAGCTCCGCCCTACGAACTTCCTCCGCAGTCTCCTCCGTCATGAAATCATGAAATCGCGGCGCCGAGAACTCATACGCCTCATCCACCATGAACAGACTACTCGACTCCTCCACCGCCATTCAATTGATCTCACAATCAACTCTATTCCGCTAATTGCAGAGTGAGAATTTGCCTCGTGATGATTGGGGAAGAAGAAGTTGAAGAAGATATGATCTTACCAGAGAGAGAGAGAGAGGGAGAGAGGAATATTAACGTTCGGATTTGTTTAACGGTCGAAATTTTTGAAAAAGGGAGAGAGGAGCTGGTCGCTCTTAAGGAATGTTAGGATCGCAACGGCTAGTAACCATATGTCTCTTTATTTGGACATAATTTTCCGATTTATGGGGAGAAAATTAATTCTAAATTTAAACATTTCTTCATAATGTCTCGTTTTTATATTTTTTGGCATTTCGAAATTAGAACTAAATGAGCTAATGATGTAAATTAATACTCAAGGTCGTAGTCTTATTGATTTTGTAACGTCTGGGTTGCATAATTTGCATTTAAGGGTGTCTAATTAATTATCTATTAACCCGAAACTAATTAATATTGATCTATATAAAAGTAATAATACAATAACAAAAGAATAGAAGTTTTATTGGGTAAATATTTCAATTGTATTGACCAAAAATTAGGCGGATTAGGATAATAATGAGTTGGATGGTATATAATCTATTATACAATTTACTTTATCTAATTACTAAAAAAATAAACAGGTAGTGTTTTTACTCCCATATCTCGACGAATATTGCAATTTATTCATTTTTAAGGCTCTAAGAATCTTTGCTCTACACGTGCTTTAATAAAATACAATTTTATACTTTATACTCTTCGAATGACTAAATAACTAAATTTGTTTCTTAGCATGTTTCTCATTTGAGTGAGATTGATTTTTGATGCATTTTCAGTGGTTACCATTCCTCAGTTATTTAGCTTAATCAAGATTATGAAGTCTTCACATCTAATATAATTTTGATTAATTATCTAATACTCAAATTATTGGCTTAGTTGTGCATATGCTTTTCACCGCCTTTTCTAAAATTTCATTAATTTAGCTACAATAATATATTGTAATTTATTCCTTGCCTGGTTTAACTCAAATTATTGGAGTAATATATATGGATCATAAAGAGAAAATCTTAAAGGCCCAGCTAGAAGCAATGAGCCCATATGGGAGTCGTAACAATTACTCTATAAAGAGTTGGTATAGAACTTTGGCCCATTTTTAAAAAGTTGCAACATGCAAATGAAAGAAAATCCTAATCTTTTAACGAATTTTTTTTTATTTTTTTATTTTTTAAATGGTGAAGAAGACCCAAAGCTCTCAACCAACTTTTCGTTATCCTATAATAATTTAAGGATAATAATGTCCTAATTAAGGAATTAATACATTAATATATTCCATAGAGATCTAACCGTTACGACATAAAAAGGCCAAATTAAAAATTAAACTGCTGTACAATGAGCTTCAATGATTAATTTTTGCGAATCAAGTTATGAGATAAATTTTCGACACCTAAAAAATCAGGATCATGATCCTGCAGATTGTTAATTATCTTGTACGCATAAGGAAATAAAAATTTAGTATGCTACGTCACTTTTCAAATGTCGGAACATTTAGTTATAATTAAATTTATTTAAAAGATGGACCGAGCTGGCAAAATGTCAACCCGGCCTTGCCAAAGTCAATTGGTCTTTTCATAAAATTGAATTAAGTTAGGCCGACCTATAAATCTATCCGGCCAGAGATTATGAAACTAGGCTAATCGTAAAATACTATTTGTAATGTAAAATTTTCTGAACGGATCAAACTGACCCAAAATTCAAACACACCCAAAATCGATCGAACGATGAAATAGGATTAGGTTGAGCTTGTTTTGCCAACTCTAAAGATCGATGCTAGACAATCTTTTAGACATGAAAATGGTGGAAGCATATAGCATTAATTTAACGTGATACATAAACAATCTTTCCATGACACATCTTATAAATAAATCCTAGAATAATAATCCTCCACTACTTTCCATCAATTGGAAATTCTAATAAAATGGCTATCTAACCCAAAACTACCATCATTTAGCCCCAAATACAGGCAACACAAAACGCATGAACAAATTATCATCACATCACAACTATATATATATATATAGGGGTTGATTTAATAAGTGCTATATTATTATATATTTATACCATAAATTACACTAATTATCACAAAATTTTAAAATAAAAATAAAAAAAGATGAGTCCTACTCATCATGTTGTTTTCGTGTTCAGTCTGATCGTGATCGCTCTGTCCCGACCGATCACAGCATGGAACTGCAAAGGGTGCAAGGACGTGTTCGACAACTTCAGCCAATGCGCGGCCTTCATCCAGGGCCAAGGCACGGACCCAACGCCGGGGTGCTGCCAAAGCGTCGCGAATTTGAACGTCGTCGCGAAGGAAGAGCGCGGCGGCTCCGTACGGATATGCAAATGCATCGAATATTTCGCGTTTTACAAGGCGCCGAAGCCCTTCGTGGCGGCGCGTATCCAGGAATTGCCGGTCAAGTGCAACACGCGCTTGAGTTTCCCTATCTCGGAGCGCATCAATTGTTTTAGGTAACTTGTTACAAACTTAATCAAATCTCTTATTTACTAGCTATAAAATTGCACTTAATTAATTTGTTTTTATTAACTACTTGTATTTGTTTTTGGTGCAGGATCGTTTGAATGATTAATTATTCACTACCAGTGTTTGGTTAATTAATATATACGTGAATAGTATGTGTATGTGAGTAAATTTTAAATAAAGTTTGATATTAAGGTTGTGATGACCATTATCGAGATTGTTTCGATGTATAATTGGTGATACATAAATAAAGAGGCTATAATTTATTTATATGTAAGTGGCAAAATGGCCTTACATTAGTAGCACTTCAGCAAATTGGTATAACTATGTCTGAGACACCTAATTAATTGACATTCATATAGTCCCGTCAGAAACACGCAAACATTGTGAGTTGTGACATCCTTTTTATAAGACCAAAATTATAATTTGAATCCAAAATATGTAAAATTTCAAATGTCAGAAAGTAAGATTAGTATCCGAATATTATTTTTTTATAAGGAAAATCGCGCGAATATCCAACCTCAATTAATTAAGTGTAGACATTGAAAAATTCTAACGGGCTGTAAACTGTAGTATAATCATGCAACCATTTAGTATATACTAAGGTTGAGGAATCATAATTAGTTAACTATTTTTTTAAGCATAAATTGATCAACATTTCTGATATAAAAATAGTTTTGAATTTTCAATAGATTGGGAATCTTTTTATAATCGTACCAATGGGAAACAAAGAGAAAGAGAAAGAAAAAAAACAATCCATGGAAAACTTCTTATTTATCTTTCAGTTTCCCAGCCTCTTGGAATTTATTCGCTGTAATTGCTTATTAGTCTATTCATTTTAGCCTTAACTTCTTCTATCCCCCTCTTAATAATACTAATATAATCGCATCAAAATTGCGACATTGTTAATTTATTATGGACAATCGTAACATCTAAAGAAAAATTATGTTGCAATTGAAAATTTGTGATTAGTATAAAAGTCGCCCAATTATTTTTAAAAAAGTATAAAAAGTTACCCCTTTAAATAAAGGAGTGTTCACAAATGAATACAACTATTAAACCGCGTCTCGCGCCGGTTTTCCACGTGCTTATAAACATAATTTTACCCCACAGGTTTCAAGTCGACTTTTGAAAAAATAAAAAAAATAGTACTATATTAAACTAAGGGTTATAATTTTATGGATATAATTATTCATAGATATTTACAAAACATAGAATAAAAACACACACAACGATGGATAAAATAACAATAATGATGAAAAGGTACGCAAGGTTAGGTGCTGTTCTTAGATATTTTATTAAGTCCCAATTAATTAATTAATTAGACTTTTCGACATGGACAAATCATCTACTGTATTTTTAGTCTACAAAGCTATGCTGTAAAGTATAGGTAAATAAATGAAATGAGATGGCCTTCATATTTATTGTACATACACTTTTTCTTTATTTAATTTAATTTCTACCTAATACACTTAAAAAGGATAGACACGATACAATATTTTTTGGATAATTCCGTCGTGATTTTTAGAGATTTTATACATTCAATTTCTTAAGGGAAAAAATTGTAAAATAAATCACGAATTATACTTGAAAATGCAGTTACAACTTACTCCGTACAATGCGATTTTTGGATCTTGACAATTAAATACCTGAAGTTTTAATTTATTGCAATTAGAGCTCAAACCATTTTTTTCGGTGAAGAGTCAGATTTCAGTCTATAAAAAATTGAAAGTTCAAATATTATAATTACATTTTAGAGTATAGTTCGTGATTTAAGTGACAGTTTTCCATTTTTTAGCTACACATTAACATCAACTTTCACTACATTTCGAAAAAGATATAGAAATAGATATAAACAAGGAAAAGGAATACAAGAACTTGATGGATCTCTATGTTTCTAATTTCTTACTTACTTACATTTGTTGATTTATTTATTTTTTTGAAATCTCATTTGTTGATTTTAGTTTTCCCGAAAAAGTAATAGGAAGACGCGGGTTGTGAAAGCAACTGAAAAGTCAACGATTTGGCCACCTTTTCGTACATTGTGGTCCGAAGTCAAAACTGTCGATAAATATCTTTACAGATAAAATGAAAACAGATAAATGATGGTAACTGTAATAAAATTATGATCAGGGCATTAAAAAAAATTCAATCTTTTTGCGTATCTCTTAATAATTGAGTTCCATCTTTTTCTGGGTTCCCAGAGTTTCAGAATAGGAGCCAAAAAACAAGATTTTTGGAGACAGAGACAGAGACAGCCATGATAGGAAGAGAAATCCTCAACAAGATGAAGGTTACTTGTCCCTCCCTCCCTCTATTTATAATCTATTGGGTGATTTTTAATTTTTATTATGTTGGGATGTTGGAAAACTACCTAATATTTCCTTTTTGGAGTTCTTGATTGTGGAGTCAACCGTTTATTTGCACTATTTCTCTTGCTTTCTTTACTCTATTTTATCTGTGTGTCACTGCGTGTTGTGTGTGTTTATTTTTTTTTTCCCCTTTTCTCATTTTCCCTTGTGGTTGGAAGGAGGCTTTGGTTGGTTAGTGTGAAGGGATGTTGGAAAATTTTACCTTCCAATTTCTGCAACAGAAAGATCGAATTTTGGGGATTTTCGTAGTTGGATCATATGAAATTGGTGATTTGAGGGTCAAAATGTATGGACAAAGAAATCAGCAATATGTGTAAGGATGGAAATTGGTTTATAATATAATGTTATGTGCAAAATCATTGTGGCTCTCTTGGAAGCACAAAGAAATCATGAATTTGAAGGGGTTTTGTGGTAATCACTGAAGCTTGATGCATCAATTTCTTGCATTTTTGCCTCACTGAGAGTGGAAACTGTTCTAGATAAAAAAAATGTAGATGTTGCAAGTGTTATGTAGTTATGATATGCTTTGTTCCTGCTTATTTGGTGAAGATTTTGTGCACTATTTCAGCCGATTACTGTGTAAAAGAGCGTTTCTGTCGCCTTCTGTTGATTCTTGATAATGTAACGGCAAAGCCTGTAGTAAAATCGAGCTTTTCGTGCAACCCTCTCATTCTGTGTCGCGTCTGTGCAGTGCCATTGCTGTATATTAGATGGATTATCTGAAAACTTATTGGAAAGTTTCGAAAGGGAGGGACGTGTGCTGTCTTTTTCGTTGCTTACCTTGCCACGAGGCAATAGCTAGATAAGGACTAGGGCTTGTAACTTTGGTGGATCGAGATGACATTATGGTCACGAAAGAGAGGCCATGTATGTGATTTTAGTATTAATGAGAGAGGCCTTTTGGTTGTGGCCTTCATTTATTTCTTTTTATGGCTGAAACAACCTATCTCCATAAATAGCAGTTTATATCAGAACTCGAAAGTAAGAGCATCTCGTTATAAGCTTTTTTAAGCTCTTGATAGTGGAAGAAGTTAAAGACCCTTAAGCAATCTAATAACTCGAGTGCTTATCAACATAGTTAAGGTTAACTTGATCGTGTCCGTTTCAATAGTAATTTGGTTGTCGTTAGCTAGGTGAAGGTACCGAATTGGGAATTTTGCTTTTGATGGACAAGAAACCCGAAATGTTAGGCATTCGAGTTTCTATAAAAGGCAATTTAGCAGTCATCCTTATTGATGAGATTTTTTGAAGTCTAGTGACCTTTCCTATTCTGCTTTCTGTTAAAGATAAACGTCTCTGTATTCGAAATTAACTTTCTCGTTTCTGGTTTAGGAAAAGGCATGCTTTTCCACTCCGCTCACACCGGATGCAAAGAAAGGCGGGAGCAAATTTTCGAGGCACGTCACACACGGCTCCCATTTAATGAAAGGAAAGGCGAATCATGCCATGGAAGATTACTTGGTCTCTGAACTCAAGATGATAGACGAGAACGAGCTGGGGCTATTTGCTATCTACGACGGGCATATGGGGCACGACGTCGCAAATTACTTGCAAGTGCACCTCTTCAACAATATCTTGAAGCAGGTATGGTGCCTACATTTGCTTTAAAATGCCAATCAATGTCGTAAAATTGACGTAATCTCGTTTCTAAACAGAGCGATTTTTGGACCGACATAAAAATTGCACTGAAGAACGCGTATCAGAAGACCGATAAGGAAATATTGGAGAAATCCCTTCAGTTGGGGAAAGGAGGATCGACTGCTGTAACTGCGATATTGATCAATGGGCAGAAGCTCATAGTCGCAAACGTAGGGGACTCTCGGGCTGTCATCAGCAAGAAAGGCGTCGCTAAACAGCTATCCATTGATCACGAACCTAGCAGGGAGAAGAAGCTGATCGAGAGCAAGGGCGGATTCGTGTCAAACCTGCCCGGTACATACTACGTTATCTAATCTAATTAGGGATTAATAAACCCTAATTGGCCATTTGCTTTAGCATCATCTTTTTCTGAATTGCATATCTTTGTGTGTGTATATCATTTTGTTTTCAAAGGCGACGTCCCTCGCGTTGACGGCCAGCTGGCGGTGGCCAGAGCATTCGGCGACAAGAGCTTGAAGAGACACGTGAGCTCGGAGCCTGACATAGCAGTCGAGACAATAGATGACGATGCTGAGTTCGTCATTCTAGCAAGCGATGGATTGTGGAAGGTGTGATTACTTATACGTAAACGTTTCTATATAAACATTTTCTTGAATTCGTTAGCGAGGATTCATTTATTAAGCCCTAAACTTCGTTTGCAGGTGATGTCGAACCAGGAGGCTGTCGACTCCATTAAAACGATCAAGGACCCTAATGCTGCAGCGAAGCATCTCATTGACGAGGCGCTGTCGAGGAGGAGCAAGGATGACATCTCGTGCATCGTTGTGAGGTTTCAGTGACCTTTTGATTTTTATCAGTTTGCCTGAAGTTGTTATGTAGAATTTGGAGATGAATGATGTTTATTTGTGTAGATTGATTGTTGTCTCATGCTATTTTTCCCTACCTAAAAAAAAAAGCCCTTGATTCTGCATCTTGAGGGACATACTTGTGTATAAATATACCAAAATATGTGATTTGATACTTGTGTTTTTTCTTACCTTTGTGGTGCATCGAGTCGCGTGTCCGACTCGCTCTCTGTGATCCTGTCGAGAGCGAGACGGGCATGGAAAATCCGTGTTCCGTTCCATTTTGTCTTTGAGCGACTAGTGTATATTGTTTGGGTGATTGATTGCATCTCGAATATAGGATTAAGTGTTTGAAGGATTATTTTGTTGATCGTAGAAAATGTATGTTATAATTTGACTTACATTACCTTTGTCTATCATCCAATATAAAATTAGTGAGGAAATATCAGAAAATACTTATAAAGCAAGGTTTCAGCATCTAAATGCCTATAGAACTCATTTTGGTTATATTTTAGTATAAATTTGTTATTGATGCCATGTAAATCAATAAAAATAGTTTCAAACACGAAAGGTAATAATTACTGAAATTTGTGTATCGCCTTAATTTGTTATTATAATCTAATTTAGAAGTTAACTTTATAGTATTATTAGTGTTAAACTAATTTTCTTCCTAAACATTTTTGGCCGTCGATTTAAAATTCGTAGCAATGGTATTCATGGAATAGAATATGAAGATGTTTGGAATTGATTGATATTTATATATATATATATATACTCCTATCATCCTATAAAATTTGATTCGTTTTTTTTAGTCATTTTCTTTTTAGGAAACATTTATTTCTCTTACAAACTTTCAATAATATATATTTGTATCATTACTTTATACTATTTATATGAATATTTAAAAAATATTTTAAATCTCCAATCATTGAGTCAAGTGAAGATCGATCTTCAAATCATTGCTTTTATGTGACATCCACTCATGGAATAAAGCTAAAATCGTGTTTTCACTTTAACAAAAAAAAAAAAAAAAAAAGAGAAGAGAGTTTTTTTTTCCCCCACGATAAGCATAACAAATGGCGCGAGGAATGAGAGCGCGCAACAGCCGCCACGTAGCAATTCCCACGTGCAGCTCGCACGCGTATGGGCCCAATAGCTGAGCTTAGGCCCAAACTTTGAGCCCATCATTAGACGACAAATTTCCATTAACTCTTCCATCTTTTGGGGCAAAGAATACAAAACGGTGGCAGTAGCACGCAATTTTCGAGAAACGCCGTTTACTGCCTGACACGTGTCCCTCTCCACCTAAAACCAACCTCTTCATTAACCAATTGTTTCCATCAAATAAGAATGGAATATATCGACAAATAGAGCCAAGGATGAGGTGTCCTATTTTTATTTAATTATTATTATTATAATTGCATGAATAAAAAGAGGAGGTTTTGTTTGTATAACACGAATACAATGGGCACTTTATTCTTTGTTTTTTCGTTCAAACAAATGTTGTCTTAATTTGGAAAATTATGTTTTGCAATATGTGTATTATTATGACCGTCGTTGACATTTATTTTAGAACATATGGAATAATTCACACTTTTTTACATTTTTGAGAATAGTGTTTTTAGCCATTAAAAACATAGTACGTCAACAAAAGTGCAATATTTTACTTGTTTTGGGGAATACGTCGAGACTGCAAAGTCAAGGTAGTAATTAGAAATCGAACAATGATAAATTTGGTAGTTTGCCATGACGAAATTGGAATTAGAAAAACTTATTTGAACACAAGTATTCACGTAGAAAATTTGTTGTGCGTCATTGTTCAAGGATTTTGAAGATCGAAAAAAGCGCGTGATATTTTTAATAAAAAGTTGACAATTTAGAGTTTAAAGAAGTATTTGTTGAAATTCAAGACATTTTTAATAAAGTGAATATAACTTAAAATTAATAAAAAAAATTGACAGTTTCGAGAGTTCAAATAAATATTTGTTGAAATTCATGACATTTTTTAATAAAGTGAATATAGAAAGTAAAAAAACAATCAACTTAATTAATCACATTAAAATGATTCATAATAACGAATTTTCTACCAACAAAGGCGTACTGGTCATAATTACAATACACTTTGCCCATAGAGGAAAAGAAAAGAGAAAAGAAAATTCTGATATAACATCATTAAAGAATTATCACTATAACTTTCTTTTGATATAGAACTTTTTTTTATCTAATATTTGTATTACTAAAGTTGTTGTACAAATTTGGATTCAACATTGAAATCTTTTATTTCATGCTCCTTGCTTTTTCTGATGAAAGTTAATTATTTTAAAAATATCAGCCCATTGGGCTATGCCACATACAAGTTTTTGGGCTGCTGAAAAATGCAGTTCATAAATCA
>JAYJMF010000017.1:316728-336969 GCA_036873715.1 Salvia sclarea
AGATATTTTTGTTATGATATATCTAAAAAATGTGCGATTTTAATCGATATTACTTAAAAACTTATATTCTACATTTATTTTAGTTTTTTCATTTAACTTTAATTCTAATTATCTTTTATTTTACTTTAATTTACTATAATTATTGTCGTGCATCGCGCGATGGCAAATTCTAGTGTACATTAAAGCCTCTATGAAAATCAGTACAAATTGCGACATAGAAAAAATTCAAAATTTGAATAGCTTTGAAATTGTACACTACGCATCAGCGATTGTACCTCCCAATTGCCGTATATAAACCCTAACAAAATCATTGCGGCCGTACACACAGCAAACGTAAATTTACTGATAAAAAAAACACACTTTCCCAAATCTCTCTCTCTCTCTCTCTCTCTCTCCCCGATGCTCAACGCCGCCGCGGCCACCACCACCACCGCCGCCGCCACCGTCAGCGGTGCAAATCACCACTCCTCGACCCCGGCCTCGTTCAAACACGAATCGAAGCCTTTCCACCCGCACGCCGCCGAAATGCCGGAACCCTCGCCGTCGTCCTCCGCCGCCGCCGGCCCAATTCGCGTCGACGGATCCGAATTCGACTCCGCCCTATCGAAATCGGAGTACCTGACGCGGCCGGAGGTCCTCAATCGGCGCGCGCGGCGGGTGAAGCAGCTCGCGCGGATTTACCGCGACCATTATTGGGCGTTGATGGAGGAGCTGAAATTGAAGTACAGGGAATACTACTGGGAGTATGGGAAGAGCCCCTTCGTCGAGGAGGAGGAGAGCGAGAGGTTCAATTCGGGCCGCGGCGATGGCGCCGGCGTCGCTGCGGATAATGGGAATGGCAATTTGGGGGTTAATGGTGCGGGTGGGGTTGGGAATGGGGTTGCTTCCAGTAGGTGCGGCGTGCACGGCTGCAAGGCGAAGGCGATGGCTCTCACGAGGTTCTGTCATATGCATATACTGTCTGATGCCAAGCAGAAGCTGTACAAGGCTTGCACTTTCACCATAAAGAGGTTTGCCTTTTCCTTCTTTTCTTGGATATGTGTTTTGCTTAGTAGTTAATGATAAATGTTTACTCGTTTTCGTGTGTTAAAGCGGCTTTGGGAGCGCGTTGGACGAGAATTAGCTTATGGATCCGATTGTTTACTTGTTTCACCGTAGGCATGATAGTTTGTTCTTGGATATAATATAGGGTGCTCTATCTAATTGGGCCGTGCTTGTTGCATTTAATAGATTTGGATTCTTTTGTTGCTGTGGTCTTATCACTGCTTGACAAAACTTGCTAGATTGATCTTCTTGATTTCTTGTTTTACCTGATAATCATATTGGGAGTTGCATTGCCTATTGACTTGATGTAGCGTTCAAGCAACAAGTGTGATTACAGTTTTTTTATGAGTGGTAGTGCTTTGGTTGTCAAGCCTTAAGGGAAGATCATAGGACAACATTTACTTTCATTCACGAGGAAAATACAACTGCAGTATGTTTTATGGAAGTTACAATATTCTTAATCCATTTGGTGAGTGGATGTGCTCTTTAGAGTCCTAACTCCTTATATATCAGGTCTTGTACCCCAGAGAAATAAACTTAGGTACAGAGCACATCTCTGTGAAGGGATTTTCCTGACAACGATTATTAAACTTAGGAAAAATACTCAAAATAAGTAATAGTTATTGTTGTGCATATAGAGAACTAGAAAACTTCAATATGTTTCGTATTCATATATGCACATTGTATGATTTTCACTGATGATTTTGAAGTAATATTAGAACTTTAGTGTAAGAAATCATCCCAGTCCTAGAACAGATATTTGACTAAAATAATTTATAACTGGTCATTGATGTGCTGTTTAACAAACATGTAGATTCTAAGATGTAATTTGTATCATTATGTGCAATTGGCCAGTATGTTTCTGAAGTAGATGCTACATTTCTTTCTGTCGAATGTTGAGGCATTCATGAAGTGTTAACTATAACATTATATGCTTCAAATCAAGGTATCATTGCTTTCCAAGTTCTCTACGTGTTTTCACAATATCACATGGATTTACCGATATAGCTTTTACCTTTCTCATGATTTGCAGCATGGCTTTGTCACACAACTTGAACTCACTCAAAAACTATGCATGACACTCTCCAACTCATTTTTTTTCTCCTGTACAAAAGGAATGACTATGTTGGACAGATAGCGCTATCCTATTTATTACGTCAGTTTGTGGAAACTGTAGGGATGAAACTAGGAAGATGCTGTCAACTGTCAAGTACCGGGATTGTAATACAAGAAATCATTGCACTTAATGAGTAGGATTTGTTAACATACAAACCTAAATTATGTTTGATCCTTACCTTGATGCTTGGAGGAAGAAACAGAAGAATTGACAAATACAACAGAAGAGACAATTATCTAATGAAATTTATATAATCTGGGAAATGCTATATACTTAATGCATTCTCATGACTGTGGTATAGATACTCATAAATTTGGGAGTGATGCAACTTGACCAAGCATGTGTAGTTTGAAATGGTCAACTATAGATCAAAATCTCATTTAATTCTTACAATTATGCAGAGCATAAAACAAATTACTCAAAGTTTGACGTATTATCAGCTTTTATAAGCTTGATACAGGACCAAGTTTAAAAACCTCTTTCCATAACAAATATTATAACTTCAGGAATAGGAAACGAAGTGCATCCCCTGGCCTAAATTTTTGAAGTATCTTCCCTTAAAACTGCCATTTCACATTTAATAATGATGTGTCACCACTAAATCTTGAACTACTACTTATCAAGAAATTGAAGATGCTAAGGAATTTTCAATTTTGCAACTCATCTGAAATTGACATATTATATGGGGGTAGGAGTTAGTTATAAATGTACCTAAATATGGCCAGCCAGTTGCACTTGAGGATTTGTTTTTTTTTAGATGATGACGGTTCATTTTTGATTGTTCGTTAAGAAATCTTATCAAGGACAGTCACGATTCCAAGCTCATCGAATATTGAATTACATGGTAAATTTTGTAGTGACGTAGTTGACTTAGGGCTTAGTTATTACGCCTCAACTTTGAATAATTCCTTTGATGTGAACCCCTTTTAGAATTATGTGCAAAATTGCATATTCTTGCAGAGAAACAATAGGCCATAATTGATTCATGCACAACTGTATTTTCATTCTAGACGTATCTTTGGATTATTTATTTGCTGCCAAAAAGATGGGTGTTAGTCACATGCGTTGGCAGATAAAGTTCTCTTTGATGGATTCTATGTTTCATGCATATATCTTTTCCTTCTGTTTCAGATCATAAAGGAATAACTATATGTTTTTTTAACGTCATCTATAGATTATAGAAATGTCTTTTTTTACGTCGCGTATAAGGAAATTTACCCTGAAAAGGACACTCATCCAATGGGTACCAAGAGTTGTAAGCAGAAGCCTGCTATTGTCTGGCTGAGCAGGAGATAGCCATAGCATCTCAAAATGCACAAGTATGTAGACTTGACCATGAATAGAAATACAAAACGAACAGTACCATTCATAAATATATTCTGGTGCAAGTGATGTCTTCTCTAGTTCCATATTTCCTTTTCCTTTATGTATACTCCTTTACAACCTGCAAGAAAAGACGAATAGCTTTCGGTGCACCAGGCATAAAGTGCAGATAATCAACCGATAAGGCCGTATAGCATTCCTGATGTAATTATGCAACTGCATTTGGATCATACTTCTTTCTACTTTACTTTGCAGTTTTGACCGTTACTATGCGTTTTACCTTTGCCCTCAAGTTGGCATCTGAAGAAGATTGAAAGCGGCCCATGATTAAGAGTAGATTCTAGTTAATTTTCTTCACTTACACTGTGTTCTGGTGTCCTGCTTTCTTTTCTAGAACTGATTCCTTGTAGTGCCTGCAAAAGATCGATTTCAAGATAAATTTAGCATTTGTGACTCTCTTTCCGAAAAGCTGGTTTCCTTCTTATTTGGGGAGGTGTAGCTGTTGATTATTGGTTCTCATAGGATAATGAGTTTTGCAGCTAACAATTTGGACATACATTATTTGGTGCGTATTATCGTCCGAATTTGGACCACTGGGGTATTTTTGTTTTACTTTATTTTATTTTCTATCCAATCATGCATGTGTGTTGTAAGATAGCTTTTATCATCTTTGTTGTCTATCTCTGGTTGGAGGAATTTCCTTTTCAGACCTGTCATATTCAGTAAATAGTAACATAGGAAAAACATCATCAGATTCTGTTGGCAATCATATTCTTTGGCATCAAGCAATCTCTCTCCAGTAACAATTTTTTCTACGTGGTTAATTTCCTGGTAGATTATGACTCCTCTGCTGATGCGTTTTTCCGTTTTATCTGTTGTGATTTCCCGTTTCAGTTCAACGACAGGACCTATACTCTGTGGGAAGCCGATACTCAGATCAACGGTTCCTGCTTATTGCCCCGCCCATTTCCAGAAGGCCGAGAGGCATATGGTGCGCGCTCTCAAGAAGTCGGGCCTCAACATCGCCTCGACGAGTAAGCTCTCTCCCAAGTTCCACGTCATCGTGTCGGAGTACGTGCGGTCGATTAAACAGAAGAGGAGGGCTGCAAAGAGGGCTCATTTGGAGAATGCAGATATCAAGGAGGAGAAAAACCCTTGATGTTGATGCCATGCCATTTGTTCAATGCAGAATTAGAAATACTAAATTTCTAGAAATTCTTTTATTTCTTGATCCAGTTGATAAATCTGCAAATTCTAGCTCTAGATTTGATGTTAGTGAAATAGTTTGATGATGGGTTGTGAACTATTAAGTCAATCTTGATGTGTGGCTTTGTTAGGTTGAAAATCTTGTCTATATTAGAGGAAAAAAGTCTTGCTTTGTTCAATGAAACAAATGGAGAGGGAAGAAAAAAAAAGTGTACATTTATTAGGCAGAAAAGTGTGCATTTGTTATCTCTAAATGTTTGATGTTTCTGTTATTTCACGTGTTTGTAGTGCCTATTATTTGCACAGTTGTA
This sequence comes from Salvia sclarea, assembly GCA_036873715.1. Classification (NCBI taxonomy): domain Eukaryota; kingdom Viridiplantae; phylum Streptophyta; class Magnoliopsida; order Lamiales; family Lamiaceae; genus Salvia; species Salvia sclarea. Next base: position 321,730 of record JAYJMF010000017.1, read on the forward strand.
AAATATGGAAAATGATAGGTATGTTTAGATACATTATTTTATTTTTCCCATGGTATAAAAATGTAGGAGTAATTGCGTCAAAATACACGAACTTTAATCAAATTTTGGTTTTGCACGTGACGTTTAAAATCTTTTTGTAAATACACCACCTTTCATTTCGTTCTATTTTTTCACACGCGTAAAACTTCCGGTAAAATTGGAGCTGATGTGGAGGACGGAAATGCCTACATGAACATAACGGACGATGAAATAAATGATGTTGTTTCTATTTAACTAAAACGATGTCGTTTATCTTGAAATAAACGAAATATTAGAGCTGAATCAAGAGAGATGAGCTGCCCCAGGACACGCTCGCCATCTGTTCAGCTCTAATATTTCGTTTATTTCAAGAGAAACGACGTCGTTTTAGCTAAATAGAAACAACATCGTTTATTTCATCGTCCGTTATGTCCATGTAGGCATTTCCGTCCTCCACATCAGCTCCAATTTTACTGAAAATTTTACGCGTGTGAAAAATCAGAACGAAATGAAAGATGGTGTATTTACAAAAAAAATTTAAACGTCATGTACAAAATCAGAATTTGATTAAAGTTCGTGTATTTTTATGCAATTACCCCGTTATATTATATATATATAGGTATGCATATGTAAAATTATTTATCCCCAAAAAACCTTTTAAATTCCGTATATGCTAACCTTCTGTGACAGATTTTCTCGATTGGCTTACGTAATAAAATCTGCCATTTTTCCTTAAAAAAACACAAAAGCAGAAACGTGAGGAATATTTGTATTGAATTAATGGAATGCTTTCATGAACCATTTCTCACTAGAAAACAACAAAACCGTGAAATAAGCCTTTAGTTTGTTTGTAGCATAAAAATACTCCACAGTTTTGTCACCTTTCTTCCTCCACTGAGAGAGAGAGAGAGAGAGAGAGTGCCGTCGATGGAGGAGAACGGAGGCTCGGCGGCGGCGGCGCGGTGGAATTTCGGGGCGAACGAGAAGCTCACTCAGGCCGGAGCAGTCACCGTTAGGGGAGTGCTCAACGCCGTCATGGCAAATCTCGACGGAAGCAATAGCAGACCAGTTATCCCCCTCGGCCACGGAGATCCCTCCGCCTTCCCTTCCTTCCGCACCTCCCCTTTCGCCGAGGACGCCGTCTGCGCCGCCGTCCGCTCCGCCAAGTTCAATGGCTACTCCTCCACCGTCGGCATCCCCGCCGCTCGCAGGTATTCATATATCTAATTTGGAACTTACTCTGATTTGAATAGTGTGTTTTGCAATTAGATTACTGATTTTGGGGAATATGATTGGAGATTTGGAAGGATGCAGGATTTTGCTCATTGTTAGGAAAACGTAGCGAGCTATCTAGCTATCATTTTTTTGACTGATTTTTGGATTGGAATTGGCGCTTTTCTGGGTGAAGTATCGTGTTAGCCTTTGTCCAGCTGCAGATTGTTTTCATGAAAATTAATAGTTAATCAGTGGTGTGTTTTGCAATTAGATTACTGATTTTGGGGAATATGATTGGAAGTATGCAGGTTTTTGCTCACTGTTAGGAAAACGTAGCGAGCTAGCTATCGTTTTTTAACTGAGTTTTGGATTGGATTATTGGAATGGTGCTTTTCTGGGTGAAGAACATGTTAGCCTTTGTTCAACTGCAGATTGTGTTCAGGAAAAATTGTTAGTTAATTGTTAATTAGGGGTGAATGAGGTTTTATTTAGATTCTGCTAATGCTCAATTAGAGTTTATTAATCTCCAATTAGGGTTTAGGGGTTTGTCTCCTGATGTTGATAGGGTGTGTGTGAGATTAGGTTTCATCGAATGTCATTTGGAAACTTGATTGATGAGGTTTGTTGGATAGGTAATGTCTTTGGTGGAAGATTTTGAATTTTCTCATTATTAGATTTGAAGGATTGATGAATTACTTCCTATTTCCTATCACGTATTGGTTTCGGATGTTTGAATTCGTAATCGTTTATCTACAACTTCTCTGTATGGACAGCGCTGTCGCGGAGTACCTTTCCAAAGACCTTCCTTACAAGTTATCGCCTGATGATGTTTTCCTGACCATCGGATGCACCCAAGCGTTAGAAGCCGTTGTAAGCGTCCTTGCTCGTCCCGGTGCTAACCTTCTGCTTCCAAGACCAGGCTTTCCATACTACGAAGCCAGGGCTGGCTTCTCTAGTCTTGAAGTCCGTCACTTTGATCTCATCCCGGAACAAGATTGGGAAGTGGATTTGGCTGGGGTTGAAGCTTTGGCCGATGAAAATACAGCTGCCATGGTTATTATAAATCCGGGCAATCCCTGTGGAAATGTTTTCAAGTATGATCACTTGAAAAAGGTGCCTAATTTGTTTTGTTTTGAGTGAAATGCGGAGACTGTAATATTCATTGTAATGGTCGCCTTGCTAATAAGTGTGTATTCATTGTAGGTTGCGGAGACAGCAAGAAAGCTTGGAATCCTAGTGATTTCGGATGAAGTGTACGACCATCTCACCTTTGGTAGCAACCCCTTTGTCCCGATGGGAGTCTTTGCATCAATTGTCCCGATCATCACTCTTGGATCAATATCTAAGAGATGGATCGTCCCGGGGTGGAGATTTGGCTGGCTTGTCACAAACGACCCCGATGGTATCCTTACTAAGAAAGGGGTATGCATATTTCTTGCTTGTTTTTCTAGATGTTTCTGTGTATTAGCATTGGGTATATGTTAGATTTGTAAAATTATAAATGATTGAAGGATTTCTATGGATGTTGATACACTCATGTGCTCTTCACTTGATAATATGTTTGTATAGTGTTTCTTTTGTTGCTTTCTCTCTATTAATCAATTTATTAAGAACAATAAAATATGAGTTTGTTTAAAATTTCACAAGTGATCCACTTAACTTATATATTATCTGCAGATTGTTGACAGCATCAAAGGTTTCCTGAATATAACCTCTGACCCGGCGACTTTTATGCAGGTTCGTCATTCTTGCTCGTGTTTCTTTGTCCCACTATCTTTCTTTTCTCGTATTTATATGCTGATCATTGTTTTCTTGGTTCCGAGTAAGATGAAATCAAATTTTAGGACCTTTGCTATAGTGAAAATATGAAATCCTTGTGTCCCATATAAAGAAACAAAAAAGTAAAATCCTGCTAGTGAGCATCTATCTTATATCGGTAGTGATTCCGTATTTTATTTATGCAAACAGGGAGCAGTTCCACACATTATTGAGAATACACCGAGCGATTTCTTTCAGATAATCGTTAGTACGCTTAAAGAAACTGCAGGCATATGCTATGAACGAAGCAAAGAAATCCCCTGCATAACTTGCCCTAGCAAACCTGAAGGATCCATGTTTGCTATGGTAATGACAAAACCACTTCATGCCTCGTTTCTTTAGCAAATTATGTATTTTATTAACCTGCAACGGGGTTTTGCATATCAGGTGAAGCTCAATCTACCTCTCCTCGAAGGCATTAAGGACGACTTAGACTTCTGCTGCAAGCTCGCCAAAGAGGAGTCCGTGATTATCCTACCAGGTATAGAAACTAGCTATACGAGCATTGCTGTGCAATTGCATCATGCATGTTCCAACATAAACGAGGTAGCAATTCTTACAATGAGGAGAGTTCTCGTTTGCAGGTTTTGCTGTAGGGCTCAAGAATTGGTTACGCATTACATTTGCAATCGAACCATCATCTCTCAATGATGGCTTTCTCAGAATAAAAGCTTTCGGTCAAAGGCACGCCAAGAAGCAATGAGAGTGGAAGGTTTCTCGTTGAAACCCAGCCCCATCTAGGGAGCTACGGACCGTGTAAGTCGACATGATCGTTGTGATATGAAACGTCGAGTTTCATCTCAAGATATTGAAAGATCAATAATGTGTGTTGTGTTAGTGTGTTGTAGATTTGATTATTTGAAAATGGAAAATGTAGAATACTTCATTGTCTAATGCTGTTAAGCATCTTAATGGGAGGAAATACTCATTGTGTAAGGTTTTTCAATCTTATTGTATCGTATATTATTGAAGTTTGTAAGATATCTTTTGTTTTTCAGTAATGAAATTAAGTTGGCATAATATTGATACAATTAAATTGATTGGTTGCAGCTGGTTTCATTTTTACTCATTAATACTCGCACATATATCGCTAACGCTGCTTAATACACTTTTATTTGATCTTATGAGGATATAAAATGCAAAGGAATATGCTTTCTACAATTGTGAACAACTAAATCAGAGAGTCAATTCATGTATATTTTATATATTGAAAAGTTGCCATTTTTTTGATAAATTCTATAAATCGTCCAATAATAGCACCACTTATTAATTGGTAAGAAAATAGCCAAGTCCGACAGTTTTGCATTTGTCCATTTTCTAAAAATTGAAAAAATAGGTAAATTTTGATATTGGATGAAAGCGTAAATCTTAACTCCAGACTCGTGGAAAAAAGGGATGGAATTTATAATAAATCGAAAGATTAAGACATTATTGAAATATTTGAAGACCGGTCTAATTTCCAATAATACCCAAAGTTGAATTAAAATTTGCAATGATCTCTTTTGTAATATTATAACCCAATTTGCAAACGTGTAAGACATGCGACATACACATAAAACACGATGAGATCATATTTTGATCCCAAGTTGGATATGATAGGTCTAATCCTTACATGCAATAGTCGCATATCAAAATCCAAGTTAAAAAGTAGTAATCAATAATACCTAACTTTGTGTTTTCTTCCACCCAACATGAGAGAGACTTGATTGAGTTTAAAATTAAAATACACGCTAATATTGAGTCATTGACAAAGAAAATGGAAATATATTTATTTCATACATGAGAAATGCGATTTTTTTTAAATAAAAAAACTACATCAATAAATTGAGATTTTAACAAAGTATTGAAACTGACATAATTTATACAATATAAGTAGAAAAGTATCATATGTTAATTATGAATTATAATACAAAGTTAGTAACAACTTTCAAGTTGACCACATATGTAGTAGTGATCCGAAACACGCGTCGTTAAGAAAGACTTTCCACAAATTTGTTTTTTCTCAGTCAAGAAAAGACTTTCTACAAATAGTGACTAATTTAGCAACACAAGAACTTGTATTACAATAGTGAACTATAATTTATTCACTCGTATAATCATTTCCCACCCTTTAGGATAAGATCCTTTATCAATATGTTATATAATATTTTAATTATCAAGTCATATTAAATTTTGTACTAATAAAATATCAATAGGATGACCTATATAATTATAAATGGCAAACTCATTGTTAAAAAGGCATGGGTTGTATATAGTGTAAAATACTAGTATAAAATATTGATAAGTTGATCCACGTTGTGGATATGTGAAATTAAAATGTATTTCATATTAAATAAGTTGGAAAATAGCATGATGCCATGAAGTTGATAACATATATAGATATCTATATATGGTTTGAAGTTTTATTTTTTCTCCTTTTGATCTAGCTTCTGAAAAAATTTATACATAAAATCTTTATATAATTTATTTTTATTTTAGTGATACATATTATTGATAAGATTTTCAGTATAGATTCTTAATTAAATCAAGTTTACTTTATAGACTCTCAGTACATATATATAGAATTATTACATCATGAAATAAATAGTTGGAATTATCATGATTTAGATAATGATCTCAAGAACTAGAATGTTACATACTTTTTTCCCCTAACTTTCCCTTCTTCGTGAGAGGGAATGATGAAATAAATCAAAATTATCGTATATTCGTATACTATGTTATATAAAAACCAAGGGAGAAGGTAAAAAACATCCACTCGAGGATGTTGCGAAATACACTATATGTTAATTAAGGAGAGATTGATTTTGAGAACTTTACTTTAAATAATAAGATAAGTTGATTAAGTGAATAATAAGATGGTCAGGTAATTTCAAAATTAATCAATTAATCCGTTAAAATAAATTATAAATTAGTTCAAATTAAGTTTATCTATATATTCGATTACTCAAAATAAATGACTCCTAATTAATAGAATAAATCACATCCATGAATACATGTTTAAATAAATAAAAAAATAGTCATGCTAAGTTGCTATAACCCAAAAAAAAGGGAAAAGAAAAAAAGAAAATAAGTCATACTACATGATACATGCATATGGAGACTTAAGTTGTCGTATGAATAATCTCAGAAGCCACCGCAATATTTAAATCACATATAGTACATCTTTTATAAATATTATATATACATCTACTTGGTAAAGAAAAAAAACCATTATTTCGTCCTAACAACCATCAACTTGATGTACAATATAATTTTCACTGTAGCTACCGTAAATAAATATGAAAATTTGTTATGTATGGATGTAAAACCTAAACATATAATGCCAAATTCCTATGTTAGTCCCCACTAATAAATGAATTAAATAATTCATGAAGCCCCTGCAGTCATATACTATAATATACTAACAATTTTTTGACCCTCCAATAAAAAATAATCAAAGTAAATAAAACGTGGTGGTGGGATTAATTTATGACTAAACTCACGAGTTTATCATTATTTCATCTGTAGCTCAGATCAGATCCCTCTGCGTAACTTCCCATTTATTCTAAAAAAATAACTGTATTAACGCGCCACATGCAACTATAAAAGCAGCCTAATTAACCTCACTAATCTCATCATTAAAACTACTAATCACTTCTGCAATCTATCTCCCTCGAATTTTCTAGATCTTTCTAAATCTCATTAATTTTAATTTAAATTAATGGCGGAAAAGTGGCGTTTTGGGGGAAACTCGAGTGTGATCGGAGCAGGTGCTCTGACGCTGAGAGGAGTGATGGATAAAGTGATGGAAAATTTGGGGGAAAATGAAAAAGAAATTATTCATCTGAGCCAAGGGGATCCCTCCGCCTTCCCATCCTTCCGCACCGCCGATTTCGCCGAGGATGCCGTCTGCGCCGCCCTCCGCTCCGGCCAATTCAACGGCTACTCCTCCACCGCCGGCCTCCCCGCCGCCCGAAGGTATAAATATATATATCAACATATATATTTGTGTGTGTATTGCAATTTTTAGGGTTTACTTTAGGGTTTCATATGCATGACATAGTTAATTGGGAAGCTAAATAAATTGATTAATAGAGTGTGTGTGTGTGTGTGTGTGTGCATGAATTTGTGTTGAACTATATATGTTAGATTATTTTGGTAGGCTAATAGAGTATACAATTTATGATATTATTTCTATTTTTCATTATTTTTTTAAAATTTAATAATAATTGGTGCAACATAGTCTTGTGAACTTATAGACAAGAAAAAAGTTATAAATTAATTATTTTATGTATTCCTAGTATATAAAATAAATTTAATAATAATTGGTGCAACATAGTCTTCGTCCCGCTGATCTTGAGGCGTTTGCTTTTTGATTTTAGAAGAGTTGGTGAAAAGTGTGTAATAAAGGTATCACGAGGTAAAAGAAAAGTGTCTTGAGGGAGTATAAGTAAGACATGTGGAGTTAAAAAAAAAAAAAACAAGAAGTCCTATGTATAATGTATTAATCATGTCATTTTCTTCACTTGAGTATGCCAAATTGAGATACAAACAACCAAGATAATAATTACTTAATGCTATATATAATGAATCAATAGGTCAATTTGTGTGGAATAAGTAATTTCAGCCCAATTTGTCTCTTGGTAATAATTTTATAATGATCCTTATATGCATATTTATTCTTCCTTGATCCATAATTTACAATTGAAGTCAAAGTTCGAGTTTATATATAACATTTGTTTTGTTTTGTTTTGTTTTGTTTTGACAGTGCTGTAGCAGAGTACCTCTCCAAAGACCTACCCTACAATCTAACACAAGACGACGTTTACTTGACCATCGGGTGCACCCAATCGTTAGAAGCCATTCTAACGGGCCTAGCTCGTCCCGGGGCGAACATCCTTCTTCCACAACCAGGCTACCCGGACTACGAAGCCCGGGCTGCCTTCGCCGGCCTTGAGGCCTGCCACTTCGATTTGGTCCCCGAAAAGAATTGGGAAGTCGATCTGGCTGCAGTCGAAGCTCTAGCCGACGAGAACACAGTCGCCATTGTCATCATAAACCCTGGAAATCCATGTGGAAATGTCTTCGGATACGAACACCTGAAAAAAATTGCTGAAACTGCAAGAAAACTCGGAATCTTGGTGATTGCAGATGAAGTTTATGGGCATCTTACATTTGGAAGCAATCCCTTTGTACCAATGGGAGTTTTTGCATCAATTGCACCCATTATTACACTTGGATCATTGTCTAAGAGATGGATTGTCCCCGGTTGGAGACTTGGTTGGCTTGTCCTAAATGACCTACAAGGCATTCTCACTAAGCATGGGGTATTTTTCTTATTATCTTAAACTTTTTTTCTTCTTTTAATTCGCCTGTCTCACCAACTATGAAACCCTAATTTTTAAGAAATTTAGATAACGAACATAAACCCTAATTTTGAATTGTGAATTATGAATTATTTGACCCTTACTAATTAAAGAAATTATAAATCATAGTTGGACAAATTAATAACATCTATACAAAATTAAACTAAAGCATAACATCTATATAATAAATCATAAAATATGTATGTAGTTAGCATAAATTATTTTAGTTAATTAAACAAGAAATTAATCACTTGAATTCTGTTATCTGCAGATTGTTGACAGCATCAAGGGTTTTTTGAACATTTCCTCCGACCCAGTGACCTTTATACAGGTTAATTTCTAGATCAGTTATAAATTTCGATTAGCAATATTGTTTAATTAATTTATTAATCTGTATTAATTAATTAATTAATGTGAATGCAGGCAGCACTTCCTGAGATTATACTGAAGACCCCAACAGATTTCTATGACAACATAGTGAATCTATTTAGAGAATCTGCAGATAAATGCTACAAACTTACAGATGAAATCCCATGCTTATCTTGCCCCACCAAACCCCAAGGATGCATGTTTCTCATGGTAATTAATTAAATTCAAATCATTTAATTTCTCCATCTAAAAGAAAGGAATTCAAAGCAATTAATTTTGAATTAATTAATAATCTCAGATCAAACTCAATCTGTCGATGCTGGAAGGGATTAAGGATGATTTGGACTTCTGTTGCAAACTTGCTAAGGAGGAATCGGTTATACTTGTCCCAGGTGAAATTTTGTACCCAATTAATTAAATAATATCTAAATATGCATATATAAATAAATCATGATTGAATTAAATTTGTGACAATATTATTTGGTGGGGTGCAGGGATTGGATTAGGGCTCAAAAATTGGATGCGAGTGACATTTGCTGTGGAAGCATCGTATATGGAGGAAGCATTTCGAAGAATGAGAGCTTTCTGCAAAAGGCATGCCAAGAAACAAACAATAATTACTTATAATTATGTAGAGTCACCGATATTTGATTTTATTTATGTTTAGCATTACTTAATTAATTAATTAATTAATTAATTAATTAATTAATTAATTAATTTAGTCTTATTTAATAGTGGGGGATTATTTATAGTTCATATATAGCTAGCTAGTTCAGATTTTGTAACATCTTTATTGGATTTACTATTTAATTGAGGTAATATATATTTTTCAAATTTTGCTTATCTAATTGCGAACTAGGGTTTCATATATCTTCTATGTCTTCATCTTAATTAACTTTATCGGATATAATAACTATTGATAATATATGTATGGGAATATAGAAGTGATTAGGTGAGTATTCCTGAACACCAATCAAAGTCGTTTATACCAAATTAATATTCTCGCTTTCGTTTTAAATATTTATTATGATTTTAAAATCATTAAAAATAGTTATTGACAAATAAAAATTAATACTTGATCACTTGTCATTATTTTGTTCGGACCTAAAAAATCATTAATATTTATATTACTTTTCGATTTATCGTGTCAATAATAATTTTTAAGATATTAGAATCAAAATAATCATGTAACACGAGTAAAAGATAACGTTAATAAATTTGACCTGGTTTCCACTAAACACGTCACTCTACAAATTAAAATCTACGTATACTTGTTGATTTTAGTTGAGTAAAACTAAAAACAAATACTTCAATTTCTTTGAACATAATTTGATTGCAGCAGTCTGCAAACTGAACAAAGAAAATGTACAAAGCGTAAAGACAAAATTTATTTCTGTCAACTTATCTGCATGCATTTCTTTAAGCTCAATGCCAAATTTTATTAAATTATTTATATTACTGAGAGGAATGAAATAAAATATATATCGAATATAATAGTACATCTATACATAAAATCAGCTCTTATAAAAAAATCAGCAACCCAAATTTGACTGTGATCTTATTTAATCAATAAAATCACAAAAGTAAACTTAAGGAATTTTTTCAAGTGTTTAATATTTAGAAAATAATTATAAAAGCTTTGACTTGGATTTTGTTTCGCGGGGAAATTTAATGCCACCTTCGCTCCTCCATTTTCACTTCACCTCTGAAAATATCTCTCACTATTTCCCCAAATTCCGGTTGAGGAGAAAGCCATCCATGGAGAATGAGGCGAAATTGTGGCGTTTCGAGGGGAACGAGCGGCTCAGTCGCGCCGGAGCAGTCACAATCAGAGGCGTGCTCGCCACAGTCATGCAAAATCTCCACGGAATTAACGACGCAATCCACCTAGGGCAAGGCGATCCCTCCGCCTTCCCCTGTTTCCGCACCACCTCCTTCGCCGAGGACGCCGTCTGCGCCGCCCTGCGCTCCGGCAAGTTCAACGGCTACACTGCCACCGCCGGCATGCCCGCGGCGCGCAGGTGTGCTTCAAAAATCGAATTGATTGTGATTTCTGTTGCTGTCTCCTATTTGAATGGTGTTGGATTAGGTTTTGTGCAATTAGGTTACTGTTTTGGGGAATGTGTGAATAGGCGGGATATTCTTTTGAATTTTAGCTGCACATTTTTAGGAAAGTGAAGGAAAATTGCAGCGATGCAAGTTGTTGAATTTGAGTGATTTGTGGAGTGAGGTTAGTGATTTTGTTTGACTAGATTGTCTCCTAATGATAGTGTTTCTTTCTCCAGATTGATTTTAGGCTTGATTATGTTATGATCAAATAGTCAAATCTAAAGTATTAGAAGAAGTTGCACAAAAATGATTGGAATTGAATTTTTTAAATGGTGGAAAAAGTTCATGACAGTCGTACTCGGATTTGCAAAATTTGTTTTGGTTTAGATTTGCATATTTTCCCATATTATTTGTATTGATTGGTGAAAGTTAATAGTTCATAGATTTGTTCAATGATGATAGTTTGGTATAGATTCGACAATATAGTCTTATGTTATTCTTCGATGAACTTTTTATTAAAAGTGAGGATTTTGTTTTAAGTTATTGTAGGGTTATAGATTGATGCTACATAATAATTGATCTAAACCAAAAGGAATGAACCTTAAATTTGAATGTGTATTCAATATTTCCAATGTGTTAAAGCTGGCATTTGTTTTATTGTGCTGCAGATTATTTCAACAAATAATTCTATATGTTGCAGCTGTGATTGTTTCTCTTTCTGGTTAAGTACCTGAATTTCTCAGCTGAAGTTATTCAGAGGTATCTGTCATTAGGTTTCATTGAACATAATTTTGGAGCTTTGGTGAGGCCTTCTTAGATGATTTGTGCATAAACGTAATCGTGTTTTTGGGTTATGCTGGACGGATTTTGCAACCTATAAATTTGTTTTTATTAGAAATTTTTTATTTTATTATATTGAAGGCACAAAAACATAACCTGTATGGTTTCCTATCTTAGATTTCAACAATATAATAGATTTTATTTATCAAACTCCACATGCTCGTTTGGTATTATGGCCTTTATCAAGTCATCTTTCACTGATAGATTCACTACGAAGTTGTCGAATGTTAGAGTTTATGATCACATATATGAAACTTCTCTGTATGGACAGCGCTGTAGCAGAGTACCTTTCTAAAGACCTTCCCTACAAGTTATCGCCCGATGATGTTTTCCTGACCATTGGATGCACCCAAGCATTAGAAGCCATTGTAACCATCCTTGCTCGTCCCGGTGCTAACCTCTTGCTTCCAAGACCAGGCTTTCCTTACTACGAAGCCAGGGCCAGCTTCTCTGGTCTTGAAGTCCGTCACTTTGATCTCATCCCGGAACGAGATTGGGAAGTGGATTTGGCCTCGGTTGAAGCTTTGGCCGATGAAAATACAGTCGCGATGGTCATTATAAATCCGGGCAATCCCTGTGGAAATGTTTTTAAGTACGAACACTTGAAAAAGGTGCTTAATCGTAGTGAAATACAGAAGCCTCTTCTATTCACGGACTGACGATGAATGCTCGTGTGCGTGAATTGTAGGTCGCAGAGACAGCAAGACGTCTTGGAATCTTAGTGATTGCTGATGAAGTATACGGCCATCTTGCCTTTGGAAGCAACTCTTTTGTCCCGATGGGAGTCTTTGCATCAATTGCCCCCGTCGTTACTCTTGGATCGATATCTAAGAGATGGATCGTCCCGGGCTGGAAACTTGGCTGGCTTGTCTCGAATGACCCTCACGGGATCCTTGCTAAGCAAGGGGTATTTTCTTATCTTCCAACCTCTTTGTTTTTCTTTTTCTCGAAACGTACGGTGTATCGATAGCTCTTATTATCTGCAGATCGTTGACAGCATCAAGGTGTTTTTGAATATTTCTTCCCACGCAGCGACCTTCATGCAGGTTCCTTAATTCTTAAAATCTGTTCAATTCATGGAAGTATGTGGTAGATTAGCCTACATTGTTTTAATCTGTTTGAACTAACAACCAAAGTAAACACCATCTTAGTGATTCGTCTCTCCATTCACACGAACAGGGTGCAGTGACTGAGATTCTCGAGAACACCCCAAGTGATTTCTTTCAGAAAATTCTCGGTACGCTTAGGGAATGTGCAGACATATGCTACGAACGAAGCAAAGAAATTCCCTGCATAACTTGCCCGAGCAAACCCGAAGGATCCATGTTTGCTATGGTAAAGACGAGACCACTTAACGACTCGTTTCTTTTAGCACATCATCCGTTATGCTTAACACGCAGCCCGGTTTTGCATATCAGATAAAACTCAATCTTGATCTCCTCGAAGACATTAAGGATGACTTGGACTTCTGCTGCAAGCTCGCTAAGGAGGAGTCCGTGATCATCCTCCCGGGTAAAGTTATCGTTTGTCATTTGTCATTTCTTAGATAAGAGAATCGCATAGCGCAAATGTTGAGAACTCACGAAGAGATTTCTCGTGATCTGCAGGTTTTGCTGTTGGGCTCAAGAACTGGTTACGCGTTACATTCGCCACCGAACCATCGTCTCTCGATGATGGCTTCCTCAGAATCAAAGATTTCTGTCAAAGACACGCCAAGAAACAATGAGTTCTTTGTTAAAGGAGTGTTGATTATGGTTTGGATTTTGGCCATGTTTCATGTCATATTTTCTGAGAAATAATTGTTTGTATGTGTACAATGGAATATCAACTGATTATGTATGATGTTTGTAGATTGTTCATGAGAAATGAGAAGGTGTTGAAAATTATTCATTTCGTGATCTTAGTATGTGGGAAAAAGTATAGCAAATTGTGGAAGAAAAGACTTATTATCTGCCCCATTATTTAGGCATTTTGGGTTATAATAATCTTATTGATATTGGGCCAGTTCAGTCATGTTTTGAATATCTTAATGTTCCAATTCATGTATGATTTATCTAAATCCCAATGGTACTAGCTAGTAATATGAAATGATAATAATAATAAAAGAAGTGCCAACGTAACTAATTCTAAACTTAAATATAATCTGCAACATAATATAGTTCATCTGGGAGTGCATTAGATTGAGAATGCCACATTTCAGTGAGAATTGAGTTACATGAACAAAGGTACAAAATCTATGAACAAACGCATAAAATCATACGAATAAGGGAAAATCGAAATAAAAATAAAAATAAAAATTCCGCCTCCTCCAGGATTCGAACCTGGTTGTTTTTTTTTCCGGAAATATCTTGTTCATGAAATACATTGAGTTGTGCATACGTAATCTGTATTTGTTCATTTGAAAACAATCTTAACCATTAGATATAAATATTTGAAGGGTCAAGATTCAATCTCAATTCTCACCACATTTAATCTAACTCTCTCTAACCTATTCCGTTCATCTGTTATGTAAAATTGGTAAAATAATTTATGTGTGATATATCCACCCATTTGACAATTGAGATATTCCACCTCACAAAGAGTACGTCTTTATTGTGTCTTTTAAGAAAATAAATAAAAAATCAATAAAGAAACACAGAAAACAATGTCGTTTTGACAATACGGAATAATCTCAATTTTGCACATAAAACCAGCATGTTACTGGAAATCACTAACCAACTAAAAATTTCTTTAAATTAATTTATGAGGATTGAATAATGTATTAACTAAAGTTTGAGCTAAAATTGTAATTAATATAAGATTAAACGAATATATTTTCTTTCTTAGCAAATTATTTTGTTTTTCAGACCATACAAAACGAACTTTTAAGTGTACAAAATGTTGTAGTTATCTTTTTCTTGCTTACCATCGAAACAATAGTCTTAGGAAAAAATAGTAGTATTATACTATAATGAAAGTAGAAAATGAAAAATGAATTTGGTGTTTGAATATTTGTAAAATGATACTCCTTAAAAGAAAAAAAATATAGTACTATAAAGATCGGTGGCGTGAGTGAAGATTTGAAGTGTGATGATCAGTTCAGATACGTAACATATACAAAATGCGAAAAAACGTGTTATCCCAAATTCCCAATTTGTCGTGAATCTTTTTCTCAAAGAGAAAAAAAAATGTTGACGTGAATCTCGCTGTTGGTGTATTTCTTTTTATTTTTATTTATTATTATTATTATTATTATTATTATTATTTTTGCATTCTTGTTGTGTTGGTATGGAGTTCATAGAATCTGTCAAAGAGATTCACATACATTGTCATTTGTCACAAGTAATTAAGAGATGTTTATTCACATCTTTCAGAAATCAAACCCAAATTATAAGTTAATTAATTTTTCATCCATGAATAACTAGTTTAATTAATCTATATCTATATCTATATATATAAAAAAGAGAAACCTTTTACCCAAAAAACTTTCCCGCCAAAAGTGCATTGATTATTTTTATTTTTATATTAATTTTTTTTACTAAAAGATTAATATTTATTTTAATTATATATGATTGCCGTTACTTTTCAAAAAATAATCATGATATTA
>JAYJMF010000017.1:346649-367322 GCA_036873715.1 Salvia sclarea
AGACCGGCAACAATTTTGTCTTTGAGCTCGCTCCGGGTTCGCCTTCGGCTCCCCCTCGCTCGACTCATGACTTAGAACAGGAGCGACAAATAATAATAGGTGGCGACAAACAACAAACGGCTCAGCTATTGGTTTCGAAATTAATATTAAAATTAAAAATAAAATAAAACAAAATAAAAAGTTTGACCCGGTCAACGGTTTGACCCGAATCAAACCCGGTCAAACCATGGCGGATCCGACCACAATGTTGTGGCCGGCCGCATGAAAGTATTGTCCAATTATAATACATATGAAAGAGTTTTCATTGAATGGTAAATTCATGTGTAATTTTATAATAAGTGCAAAGATAGTATATTTACCGATAATTAACCCGTCATTTTTTTGGGGGTAAAAGCCACTTTATGTTCCTAACAAAAGAAATGCTCAATCAACTTCTAAAGCTAAATGTTTAGAATAGATATAAAAATTTTGTGCATCTGATTTTCAATTAAAGAATTCTGATGTGTATAGTCGGAAGAATGTGTAATATACAAAGTCACATGCAAATATTTTGTGCCATGTGCCGTTTTGAGATTTAGGGAAAAGTGAGCAGCAAGATTTTTTCTTGATTTTTAGATTCTTTTACAAAATCATGTCGTTTTGAACTGACACAATATACGAAGAAATTCTAGTTATTTTCTATGGGATGTGACATTTACATTCCACAAAGTCTCCTGGCGAGACACATCGAAAATAAATCATCGAATTATTTTTGTGATTGTAATGAAATATTAGGCATAATAGTATAATATTAATATTTACCTTTTACTTTTTAATAACCTAATTAGTTATTTTTTGGGGGAAATCAATCTAGTTTTGCGATAAAATTTTGGGGTTTAACCCAAGAAAGGTTTTGAGACATTAAGAAAGCTCGAATATTTGGCCTCTAGTGGAAGAATATTTTGTGATAGTTATTCATTTTTGTGAAGTCGGTATTAGGTGCACATAAAATATAATAGAATATCTTTGTCAAAAAAAAAATTATAATAGTATACGCTTCTCAAAAATAGATTTATTAATTTGGGTATTTGTGTCTTAATCAACAAAAATATGGACGATCTACAAATAAAGTTTAGACGAGACTAAAGTCGAAAATTTACAATTACAAACTTCAAAAATACTAAAATTCAAAATTTGTAAAATTAAGAGGGTTCATCCTGCAAATCTAGTTCGTTCGTGAAGGAAAACCAGCCAACAATCAACCGTCACATGATCGAGTTACTGTCACGACTCGGTTTAATCGAAAATTTAAGACTCCTCAACCTCAAGTCCCAGTAACATTTTTTTGGTTTATGCTACAATTATTATAAATTATTGAAACACCGATTTTGGAAAAAAAGTCGATTAATTGAAAATTCCTTCTTTTTCTTTCCCCCTTTCCTTGTTTTTAGGGGTTTAGTAAAGTAGTATTGCCAAATTTCAATTTAGCCGGCAAAATTCAGTAACTGAGACAAAATATCAAACACCTGGTGTGCGGCACCGCAGCTGAGGGGAATGATCTTGCCGGTTTTCAAGCTCGGGACGCTTGCGCTGAAAACACTATGCAAACCCATCGGGAATCGCATAAAGAAGGAGGCCGGCTTGCACCCCAGATTCCGCCAATCCATCATCAACATTGCTCAGGTTTCTTACATTTCACGACGCTACGAAATACATGATTGTGTGGGAAACAGATTGTTTTCTGTGCTATTTTTGAGCTGAATTAGGTTTTTGTTGCATTGTTCAGTTCTGTTAAAGGAACGAACTGATTGCTCGAGTTGTGTCACTTTTACGAAGGAACGTAGAATTAATTAGGTTTAAGAATCTTTGATGTTTTTAGTTTGAAATAATTATAATGTTTAGATGGAATGTTTACCAAATTCATGCTTGGAATTTATAGTATCTATTTGCTGTAGATGATATGTGGTGATGAACAAATTTAGGATAGTAGATATGATCTAAATGGTGTTGGATTTGGATCGACATTGATTGATTGATTTAATAATCTTACAGTACTTCATTTCAATCAGCATAATGATCACTTCTTCTCTTTGATGACAGCTGCCATTCTGTTTTCTGTGTAATTCCCAAGTGCATTAGCTAGTGAATTTCCATTAGAATAAAGTTTAACACAGCCTAATACTGGCAAGGTAGCACATACAGTTTGTTGCCTTTTGGAATTCCTTAGTGTTGTTGCTATTATATAGTTTTACCAGTGTGAATTCCTTAGTTGGAACTCCGATCTGTTCGGCAAATTGCATAGCAGATGTTTGTTTGGTGGGATTAGGTCCCGATCAGTGAGGGTGTTAGAAAACTTTACGGATACTGATATTGTCTCCCACAAATGGGTTGTTACTGTTTTTTTGATGCATTTCCTAGATTTTATTGGCCTCAACTTATGTATAACCTAAGGCTGTCAATAAGCATGAGGGGGCTGAAAATAGGCATTTACCCTTTGATGTAAAGGTGTATCTGATAAACTCTGCAATCCACATGAATCTGTATAATGCTCTAGGCATTTGAAAACAAGTAAACACAATGCACCCTTTGATTGTACATGCATAAACTTCAGATTTAACAGCCATGTGTAAGGATTCTTTGAACACTTACGTTTTATAGAACTTTTGAAGCTAAGGAGCATCTTAAGTTTCAAGCAGGAGATACTAAAACTTATCCTTAAGCTATAATATTAGAATGTTATTACTATACATAGGTAGTTTGCCACACATCACACATGTCTAAGCAATATTCAGCTGTGATTGTGTTGTTCAAATTTTCGAAAATGTTAATATTCATGTGTGGAACTCTATGTAGAAATTTCCTGTACTGTTGTTTTGACGCTTCCATCCTCACTCTTAGGCCTTCCTATGGTGTCTGAACTGAACTGTTATCTTCATAACCATATGTAATTATGTATGCTTGTAACTTTTATTTCAGGTTATTATTCCTTGTGCTCCAAATTATTCTAGTGCTTGATTATCAATATTGCTAGAGACATAAGAAACATTATTTTATAAAGTTTGAAAGCCTATTATCTCCTACTTTACGACCACTGCAGACTGCATAAGTGCTTCTCATTTCTTATCATCATCATCATATCATTCTTATTCTGGATTTTCTATTAATCTTAAAGGATGGATTTGGTTTACTATGAAATGGCTGTTTCCTGCTTAATGGCATGTGAAACTAATGATATCTATAATTACTGAAAAACATCTTATGGAAAGTGATGCAGCTTGTGCTTTATATACTCACTAGGTCTGATTCTTCAACAGGCTAACCATCGCTTGACCACAACTTTGCAAAGGCGTATATATGGGCGTGCGACCGACGTAGTGATTCGTCCTCTAAATGAAGAAAAAGCTGTCCAGGCTGCTGCGGACCTTGCGGGCGAGTTTTTCGTGTTCACGGTATCTCAAAATATTCTGAGTTGAATTAGGCAAAGTAATAGGAGCCGTGCTTGTTTGTGTATCTTGTTATATACTGCAAATTTTATCCACAAACTGATAGTTCCATCACTCGTATTGGTTCATATTAGGTTGCAGGCGTTGCTCTAGTTTTTGAGGTGCAACGAAGTTCTAGGTCAGAGGCCAGAAAAGAGGAAATGCGTAAGCAGGAAATAGAGGTTCGTCTCTGTAATCTCCTTCAATTTTACGTGTGCCCTCATGTGCAAACATACAAGAGTTTGAAGATGTCGAAGCTCATTTGTTAGCTTTCTATACTAATTTGAGCAAACTTTGCAATGCTTTACTTCAGTTGGAATGTACAGATGTAGAAAACTGGAAGTGTTACTTTGTCCCACTGCCTTCTTCTGGTGTAAATTTATGCGATCTCTAGTTACAATATCATAACATGTCAGGCTTTGAGGCAAAAAGACGAAGAACTATTCAGAGAACTTGAGCAGCTCAAGCGCAGGATGTCAGAAGTCGAGCAGCTTGCAAAAGAACGAGGGCGCAGCAGCATTTTCAACTCGAGGCACTCAAAAGAAACCGATAACAAAGCAAAAGATGCTCCATCATCTTAAGATCTCGTTTATGCTAAGTAAGTTTTTGTTATACAACCAGAACACCTGATCTAGTTTATGCCCTGCATTTTACGTCTAAGTTTATCTTTCGCCTTTCTTTTCAGATCGTCGAGGGAGTGCAAAATCAGGCATCTAAAGCTAACCAGTTTGAGGCACTGTGTAGGAAACTAACAACTGTAATAAGGTATTTGCTGAAGTGGAGAAGTTAATTAACTCCACTGTATTTTTTTGCGGAAAATCAAAACTTATCTCATAGTTGGAATTTAGTTTCAAATAAATGGATAGCTTTTCAGAGTTATTACATTTAGTCTATTTGTGTTTTCTTGTTGACAAATGTTCTTAAAAAAGTAAATGACAAATGTTCTTAAAATTGTAAAGAATGAAGGATATTACTATTTTTCCCAGAATAGCATAAACTAAGGAGAATGCAAAATAATACAATCTTTTGAATAGCACTACAGAAGAATCAAGAACGCATTTTTATTTAGTTTCATGAATAATTTTACACATATATAGTGTGTGAGCGGCTTTGCAGGATGGATTCGAACAGTAATCTTCGTGTAGGAAGCTCGTAAATCGCAGGTCTAACCTAGATTTGAGACGTCGGCCAAGAATTCGCTGCAACCCAGTCGAAAGCAATCGGGCTTAGAAAGGCATCAGGAATGCCGAAAGAAGAGACCAACGCGAGTGCGTGTGGCCGGATTTCACTGCAAAGCTTTGCAACTTCTTTCCTCACTGTCGCAGCATTCTCCGTTGTTAGGTAGCCATAGCGGAGAAACGCAGGATCCTCATCCAACGTCACCAGCACGTACAATGACCTCACAAGGCTCAACACATTCTGCATTGTTTATGAAACAACTTATCAGGGTTCGTATAAAAACTACACCAACATGAAGTTGCATACACGAACCTTCAAGGATGCATCCGTCGCGCTGTTCTCAGCTTCGATAAATTTCTCCAAGATTGTACGCTCGGTAAAGGCTCTGCCTAGATCTTCAGCAAGCTGGTAACTCTGCAGAAGCAAAATACGTAACCATAGATCCACAGGTTGGAAATATAACCAAAATTCGATATGCAACTTCGTGTTTTGCTATTTTACCGCGATAAAAGCAGACTCTTTGCTTTCTCCCTGAGCTTGGTATCTGGAGACTTCAGCAGCGAAGCGGTTTAATAGGTCCCTTTCTCTCAGGCAGAAGATATCAGTCTGTTACAGATGAATAATTCAAACTTTGAAATGCTTCAAAATTAACATTTTTAGATAGTAAAGAATAATAGAAGCATTTAGCTATTATACCTGAAACTGGGAGCTGTGAGCTGTTGAAGCTGAAAGTTGCGAAGGAATGGTAGGGCAAGGTTTATTCATGTGTTGAAGTCCTAATTCTTTGTATGGTTTGTTTTTCCTTTTAGCTGCAACATACTCTCCTAATAGTGCCTTGCTAACCTGCACGAGACGCCGAAGTTTTAAGATTCCATTGTTGAATCGTATATTAGCACATCGGTTCACTTAGGGGGTGTTTACTTTGAATGATAAAATAGATTGGTAAAACATAGAATTGACCGAGTATTTGAAGGATAAAATAGTCAAACAAGTTCAAAATCGACCAATGCATCAAAATGCCTACTTAAAGGAGTCTGGTGTACAAATATTATCACGAAGAACGAATAAATGAACTACGTACCTGCTGCATAAGGACATTGTTGTCGCCCTCGAAAGTAGATTGCACGTCGTATTCACCTTTCAGCTGACCAATACGGTTTTCCGTCTTCAATCCTTGCCCTCCACACGCCTCACGACACTCCTGAAGAGTTCGCATGTTGTGCCACGTGAGTGCGGCCTTGAGTCCACTGGAAACGACGTGAAGTGTTTTGATCAACTGAGGAGTCCTCCGAACATACAGCAGTTTCAAGTAGTTGCCAGCAAAGCTCATAGCATATCTGTAGCACCCGAAACAAGAGAAGATCGTGTTGAATAAGCACACATATTAGTTCTGAACTAAACTAACATGAAACATAAACAACGCGGAACAACTGACGTTTTTGCTAGAAGAGGCAGAAGGCGGCGCTGATGGCTCGGGTAATCGAGCAACAGAACTTCAGTACCATCTGGCGTAATTGAAAATGCCCTCCTTGTCAGGGAATATCTTATGGCAATAGCTAGACTCATCTGTTGAAAGAAATCCAAACCATCAAAGCTATAAACAGCTAGAAAAGTGGCCTATTTTCAGAAACTATAACTAAATGGAATACTTATAGAGCTCACCTTTGCCATGTAAATGGCACTGACTGCTATCGTAACACGTCCAGATGTCAATGGGGCCATGAATGCACCAAACCTCTGCATGTACGATGCTCGTCAAATATAATACGTTGGTTTTCACATTTTACTAAGAAACGATATGACCACAATCTAACACGAACAAACCTTTTAAAGGAAGATCAAGAGAGTGGTTTCATTTTAAACATTCAAGCAGTAAACGATTAGCATATGGTCTTAGACTAGAAAACTGACACAAAAAACTTATCGACCCCAACCTGGTCTGGGTCCTTTATCGCACTCAGATACTTTCCATCAGAAGAAACATCAGCAACCGAGTTCAAAAGATTCTCCCTGGGGATGCGAACGTTATCAAACCTGAAGATACAGAGTGCAAAGGTCTGAGACAAATATAATTCGGAAAACATATATCAAACAGAATCTGAAGGGACTTCTTTTACCATATTCGACCGTTGTCAACACCATTCAGACCAATCTTATGTCCACAATCAGCGATCCGGATGTTGGGACAGACGTAACCATCTGCATCTCTGATCTGGGTGATAAAAGCATGGACGCCTTCATTCTTGCCCTGTATATTCAGCTGTGAGAAGACCACTGTGTGCGTTGCATGCTGCAACATCATTCAAATGAAGACCTTGTTACGTATAATATCACTAGGAATCACCGAATGAATTATTCAAAAGTTTGATTCGGATTTAGTACGTTAGCTGCTCCACCAATCCAGTATTTTTGAGCTGATTCACATGGAGTGTTGATGATGAATTCTTCAGTGCTAGGATCATATGTGGTTACTGTTTCAATGCCTCGAACCTGAACACATAGAATCCAAATACCTCAGTATTTCAAGATAACAAATTCAAATACTAGGCTGCAAATCAGTATTCTACATACATTACTTCCATGTCCCAACTCCGTCATTGCAAAGCAGCCCTTCATCAAGTAAGTTTCCGTGGCACGGAGCCACTTATCGTGATGCCTTTTTGTACCGAAAAACTGGATAGCACCACCCCTAAACCACCAACAGTTAAAAAAAAAAAAACTCAAACTATTTTTCAAGTAAAAGCAATGAATGAATAGAAAGCATCAAAATAAAACCATTAGATACCCAAAAGGGACCACAAAATCATTCCAAAAATACATCTTCAGACTCCATACAAGTTCACTATCTCGACACTAGTTCCACAATGGAGTAACCGAGCAATAACATTAAATTAACGAACTTTCATCAGATTCTGATCTAGCACTCCACAAAAAGATTCTACCTAGAATTTACCATACTTTTAATTCATTCTAATTTTGAAACCGAGATCGGTTTACCCCCAAATTGATGCTGACATTGACCATCTCAGATTTTCAAGCAGCCTGATTTCGATTGTGAAGAATCAATTAAAAAGTATAGTACTAAAATTCATAGTTAGAATCTTTTTCTCGTGCGCAGATCCAAAATTCGACCAGAGTTCCGCAATTTACATGCTATGAACTCTTCTACAACCAATCCAATCTTCAAAAGCAAGACAATTCGAATTATATGCAAAAGAAACAGATTATCACTAGTTCTTTGATCTTTCCATTTTCGATGTATAAACTGAAATTACTCAATTTGAAGTCAACCAATACCAGAAATGGTAAAACCACATACATTTCCACCAAATCCCCAAATCGAAAGGGAAAGCAGAGAAACAATACCTACCACAAGAAGAAGTGGACCCCAATTTTGATGGCGAGGGAGTGATCGAAGATCTCAATCACCTCCAACAGCGCGAGCTTCCGCATCTCCGCTTCGAATCCCTTCCCCGTCATCCACCCTTCGAAGACGCCGTGATCGAGCAGATACTGAATCCGCTTCATCGTCACCTCGCGCTGCTGCTCCATCGACTGATTGTAATCGGGCGCCACGAAGACCTTCCCGCCCCTCGATTGCGGGTTGAAGAGCTTGCTCTGCAGCATCAGGTTGAACAGCCAATCCCTCTCCCCCAAATTGTGCCCGTCCATCAATTTCCGCATCGAGCTCGCGTCGAACGACGGCGCCCCCTCGGAGGCCTCCGGCGCCGCGTAGCTGAGGCACGGCGAGCGCGATAAACCGGCGGCGGAGGCGGCGGCGCCGGGGTTTTGGAGGTGCCTGGTTAGGATTTGGGTTCTGAGTTTCGCCTTTTCCATGGTGAAATCGGTGAATGATGAATTGATGATGATGCTTTGGATTGAAATGCGGGAATTTGAAGAAATGGGGATGACTTTTATAGTTTTTCTTTTAACTCGTTTTATGTCGTCGTCAAATTGTCTTCTTGAAATGTGTAATCATTATTTTATTCAAAATTATTTAAAAAAAAAAGCGACAAAAGAAAATGTAGTCATTAATTAGAGGGAAATTTGTATATAAATACATCAACTTTGGACCAAATTTATTTTTACCACGAACTTTAAAAAATGTTAATGAATACACGAACTTAATAGTTTAAAACTTGGGTGGCACGTCGGCGTTATGACGTGAACAATTCGGACGGTTAAGTAACTGTTAGGATTCGCAACGGACCTTGACGTTGATATATGTGCTCGATATCCATGGTTAAAGATGACAACCATATCCGAACTTCAACGATATTCCAGTCGCCCAAAATTTCGGGATGCGTGATTCTGGTGTAGTGGTGTGCGTGACCAGGGCGTGAAACACTGAAAAATCCTAATTGATATGATGCCTATTTGAAAATGGGATTTTTTTATTTTATTTTTTTTAACAATTCAAACATCATTTACATAATTGTCCAATTTGTCCACGTTAAAACGTAGGCGTGCCACATAAATTTCATTTGGGTGAAAATAAACTTCATGATAAATTTTGCTGAAAATATTAACTTCATGTATTTATTTCCATTTTTTAAAGTTTGTATTAAAAGACAAATATGGTCAAAAGTTCGTGTTTTTATATGCCAATTTACCTTAATTATAATAGTGCAGATATGCAATAGAAAACTTCGTTGTTTAAGAGAGAAATAATTTTTTTAGAGAATACGAGTGAAATTTTAAGCACTTGGGATCCTCTATCCCAAACTTCATGTGCCACTTTGTGTACCACAATCAATTTTCTTTATTATTTTTTACTTTGTTCTCCTCAATTTCAGTGTGTTGTGATTTAATTTAATTTTACAAATAATAACTAGGGTTAATTCATCTATGTTTGGGTATATATTTGTCTTTTATATTTAAATTGTATTTCTTTAGTTAAAAATAATTATTTTAGGTGGATTATTTCATAATTAAGATATATGTTCCTTTTAAATTGTGATTTTTTGTAATAAATGTTAATTATATTTCATTGTATACTAATAAATTGTATTTTGCAATAAAATATTATAAAAATAAGAAAATAAAGAGTGGGACACTGAGACGGTACACAAAATTTGGGACAGAGTATCTAATTTCAATTTTAAGTGATGTGGATTGGTACTTAATCCACAAAAATAATCACGGAGTAATAATATGATTTGATTACTTATGTGGATTGCTTACAATGCAATTAATGGTATAGGTATTAAATTAAAGGGTAAATAACTATGACGTTTCTCTAATAATAATAATAATGATGATGGTTTCTCCACGTCGTAAGCATACAATTATAAAAGGAACTAGGAAAGTAGGAAGAGTATAGTGTGGGGCTAAATTAAATTGAATTTAATTAGTGATAATGTTGTAGGGGTCAATCCCACTAGTGATAGTATGTATACATAGTAGGGGTTATTTTGCAATTTTTAAGGGTTATTTTGATATTTTAAAAGTTTCGGTTCGATTCACTTATAATTGATCAGTTCGGTTTTTTTAAAGAATTTTATTAATTTATTTTTCTTAAAATTTATTAATCAAATAATTAAAATAATTATTTATTTATGCTATATCACCGGAATCGATATTTTTCCGGCTATAGATTTGTAATTGGTTTTGAACCAATTGAAGAACCGAAAGAAAAGAAAGTAAAAAAGGGAAAAAGCCTAAGAAACCTCACACGGCTTTCTTCTTTTCCCTGTACGCATTTATTTTATGGAAAATTTATTTATTGGAAATTATATATGTTTCCAATCGAGGTTTATTTCTATTTAGACAATTTTATAAAAAACATCTTTATTTACACATTCTTATAAAATACATCTCTATTTACACATTTTGTACTTTTTTTATAAAATTCTTACACTTTTCTTACATTTTTCTGACACCATATTAATTTATGGAAAATCGACCCCAAAAATCGGCCCCCCAATAAAGAACTCGGCCTTCTCCCTAAAAATATCGGTCTCCGTTCAAAAACCCGGCCTCTGCTCCAAAAAAACCTGGCCTCCAACCAAAGAACCCGGCCTCCACCCATAAAGAACCCGGCCTGCACACAGAGAACCAAACCTCCATACAAAAAACTCGGGCCCCTCACTAAATTGTCGGCCTCCTCTCAAAACTATCGATCTCCCTCGCTTAAAACTCGTCCCTCCCTCAAACATGTCGGCTTCCTCTTTGAAATATCAGCCGTAGAGTCATGTAAAAAAAGTGCAAGAGTTTTCACATAAAACAATGTAAACACATCACAATCCAAGTGTTTTTGGGGCCCACCGGATATGTGGGAGATGTTTTTTATATGGATGTATAAATAGAGATGTTTTTTTATGAAAGTAGGTAGAAACCACAAAAAACTCTTTCCAATTCTTTTCGTAGAAATATGTATCCTAGAATTTGCAGTGAGCAATTCTATTAATTAGGTCGGCTTGAAATATTGTGGAGGAAAGAGAGAACAAGAGTGTTATTGTGGAGAAAAGGTCCAAGTTCTGATTTTCATTTTTATAAACAATGAAAAGTGGGTGAAGTTCAGTTTCAAATTTGTGATCATTCGATTCTCAAATTGAATCAAGTTTCATGTCCTAAAAGAAGTTGTGATTTTTCGATATATTAGTAGTTGGTTGTTGTTGCCGAGGTTAATGGTACACTTGGTTGATGCACGAGGGTGCTTAATTTCTAGTATATGGAGCAGCGAGTCGCCGGAGTGGAGGTGGTGGTGCAGCGGCGAGTCGCCGGAGTAAAGGCGGCGGGGGCAGATTTCGCCGATGGCCAGACAAATATCGATTCCGGTGATACAACATAAATAAATAATTATTTTAATTGTTTGGTTAATAAATTTTAAGAAAAATAAATAAATTAAATTATATTAAAAATCGAACCGATCAATTATAACTGAACCGAACCAAAATTTTTTAAATATCAACGAGACCCTTAAAAATTACAAAATAACCCTTACTATGTATATACTATGTTGATACTCCCTCTGTCTCATTCTTCTTGTCCTCTTTCTTTGGGTACAGAGATTAAGAAAGTGGAGTTGATGAGTGTGAGAGAGTATCGTACATATGGGGTCCACATGCTTTTTGTGTGTAAATTTTTGCCAAAAAAGAAAATGAGACAAGAAGAATGGGACGGCCCAATAAAGAAAGTGGGACAAGAAGAATGGGACGGAGGGAGTATGTCTGATTTAAATTTATCTATATAATATAGATTGTGTACTATTTTCTCATAATATATAAATTCAAAAACAAGTGATAGCAAACAATACAAAACTTTTGTGGGTTTTGCTTTGGAATATAGGATGCTCTGCACTCCTCTCTCACTGTAGCACTATTAAATTAATTAATTTAATAATGCTACAGTGAGGAGGGAGGGCAGAGCAGGGTGCTCCATAGAACTATCCGACTTTTGAGGATGAAGAATATACGTCCAGAAAATAATAACTATTCTTAAACATAAATCTAAATTTTAAGAATATTATATGTATCTGGATAGAAAGAATCTGCCTTGTGCAGTGCATGATTAAATTACTTCCTATTTACACGTGCTCGTGGCCGAACAGATTTGTGCTAAAGAACTCGAAGTAAAATCAAATACTCCAACGCGTGGAATCATCATAGCAAAAATTATATATTTTCTGGAATACCTTACTGTAAAATTGTAATTTACATATAGAATGCATAATAACTTAAATAAATAGTATTCGAAATATAACATATATTTATAAAACAAGTATGAATAATATATGTAGAGGCAACATCAAAAGATCGAAGACCAACAATTGGTAGGTCCTAACCACGTGAATGACCTTTGAATTGTCTATCTTATCTGCATGTCACATCACCAGATGTTGCCTAATTTATATGAACAACCAAAATTCTATTCCTTCCATCCCGTTAAATTTGGCACAATTTTTTTATTGAATGTCCTATTAGTAATGACACATTCCTTAAATGGAAATAAATTTGCCTTGAAAAATTAGTCAACAAAAGTGACTATACCACTTTACACACAAAAATACCACTTTCTTAATTTTCGTGCCCAAAAGTTATTTGTCAATCTTAATAGGACGAAGGGAGTATTATTTTTAATCTAACATTTATTGCTTAATGAAATTTGATTGTATAAAAAGTTGCCCTTAGATCACTTTGCAAATTATTCTTTTAAAAGTTTTCCGTTCAAAAAGTATATCTAGTTTGCAAACTAAGCTACGCGTTGTAATTTTTATTTAACTGAACAAATAGTTGCGTGCAGCTTTATATAATTGTGGTGCTAATCGAATTAGGTTTTATGTTAGCTTCCAATAAAAAGTAAAATCATGTAATTTTATTTTATTTTGGGCAGTAATTGTAACTTCTCAAACTTTTCTCAAGATCCTAATCACATCATTCGGTTACACTGACTAAACATTTGGGTTTTTTCGGTGTTCTGTGTTCTTTAGATTTATTTATATGTTAGACAAAATAGAATATTTAGGTTTTGAAAAAAATAATTTTTCTATTCATGGAGACATACACGCGCACACACAAAATTTCAGTTTTTACTTTCATGGCAAATGCATCCACTTTCGTGAATTTTCACGACAATTAATAAAGTTATTACAAATAACCGACTCCTTCTGGCTTCTATTCATTAGCTAAACTCGTCAAAAATATTCGCACATTATTTTTTGTGAAGAATCCACCAAAAAACTGTATGTAGCTATTCAGGAAAATTACCTCATATCCAATTTTTTTAATTATTTTTAATAAATGGAAACCTTAATCAAAGAGAAGAAAAGGAATATACCCATCATAAATAAAGACTCAATGAGTCGTAACTCGTACCTTGTAATGTTTTTGAAAAAGGTGAATTTCCTTAATGGGAAAATGAGCAGGAACAATTGCACCATTGCTCTTTGCGACACCGAATAATGGGCGAATTCTCCAACTACTTCATACGAAAATTTGGTGTACAGTTATGTCTCACTATTATTTTTATTTTTATTTTTCTTCTCATTATTTTTTTTCTTTAATTTTAATTGTTTATGTTTTAGTTTAATTTTGTAAGTATTAAAGCTAAGTATAATTCAATATGTTATAATATATTTTATTTTTATAAACATAATATTAACTTTATAAATATAGGAAAGGTAGAAATTAAACTTGAGTGATAATGGTAGTATCCCGAACAATAACCTAATAACGAACAAAATGTAATCAACTTTTATAATGATCGTTGAGGAGATCATATGAATCAGATCATTAGACCAACAATTACTCTCTTCACCATTTGATTGGAGTATTATTTTTCGAATATGATATGCGTCGAATCTATACACTTTTGGGACGGAAAAGTTATAGAAGTATTTTTTTCCTTTTCGTCTCTATGGCACTATCCAAACATTTTATTTAATTTTTCCACATTACACTGAAGACATCTATTCTACTTATCATTTACAACAAATGAAGTATATAGATTTTCCAAATATTTTATTGTACTTTCAATTAAGACATAAAAATGAGAAATCAATAGCAATTGTCATAATATTAAAGCGACCATCCAGTTGTCTCCATCTTATGCAACGAGTTGGTCGTATAGAAGACGTCGTCGACTTCATTGAGCCATAAAGGCATTGCTACAGTGAGTGTATGTCTTAAGAGAGAAGATTGACTAAATAAAAGATAGATATCATATAAATTGTAAATGATTAAAAATTTATTTGAACTTATAACAAGTCTCAAAAAGCTAGTTTCGATATAAGAATATGTACCCGGCCATCGACTGGAGAAAGTTGAATCAAACAAGTGAAATCCGGATTCAAGGGGCATGCGATTCAAAATTCAAGGTTTCAATTAAACTCACAAATTAGGCAAAGTTTGTTTATATCAATCATTTTTCCACATCCATTAAGGAATATTTTATTTATACAGATACATACATCATAGTCTTTTTTCTTCAGTTGATACTATATACCCGTGCACCTACACAAGAGAGTAGAAGATAAAATATTTGTCCACTTCAAATGACAATTATACTAAGCCTTCTTGAAATAATTTCTTTTCCCATGACCAATTTTGGCTAAAATATTCTTTATTCTAAAGATTATATATACATTATCTGACAGCTTTAATATGGGTCAGTGCCAGTGCCAACTGTAGGTGAAGACACGGCCCATGTCAAAGGGTTCTTTTGTTAGGTAGGAATGTGGCCCATTAGACTCGAGGGCTGCAATAAATTGTGTTTTATTGTTCCTACCAAAATAAGATTTTTTATTAAATTATTTTCTATTTGAACTTATTAAGGGCAATATGGTAAATTACACCAACATAACTTTCAACTCACCTCAACATTAATAATTTTATAGGAGATGGGATGTAGTCACCATGATCAGAAAACCAGAAAGGAGAAAAGAAAATGAAACTACACACACAAACACACGCATAATTCAACCATGATTAACATTACTTTCTTGCTTCATCTCAAGAAAACATTCCTTTCATACTCACTCCTGAGATGATCGCAGAGACCTACACATACAAAACCAAAACCAAGAAAAGAATATCAAGGGGAACAAAATTTCAAAAGCAAATTGACTCCTTCACCGTTGCTATTGCTGCAACCCGACTCTACAACGGATGCAGAGGAGGATGAGCAAACTCTAACTCGACCTAGAGTTTACTTATCCTCTTGTTTGGTTATCTCATATCCGGAGCCAGATTTTGTCCTGCTAGAAGAAGAAGGGCTAACATTGTGTTGATCGTAAGGTTGTGAAGCAAGATACTTCAAGGCCTTGACGATGTCACCAATGGCCGGCCTTATGTTAGGCTGCTCTTGGATGCACATTGCAGCAATGGCCAGGGCTTGGTACAGCCCCCTCACCGGATACCGCCCCTCCAGAGCCGGATCCGCCATTTCGTGGAACTTCTTGCGATCTTTGAATAGTGGTCGTGCCTATTTGTTACATGGAAACACCAACAAATTATGCAAGAATCATAAACGATGGAAAAACGTTGTACATGAAGAGATAGAGATTTGAATAGGAAATAACTAATTTAGAAAAAATAAAATTGTACTACAAATTGTGCTTTGGGCCTAGATGAGTTTCATTATTTTTTGGCCCGGACAGGTCTTTGCCACCTCTAATTCAAGTGATATTCTTTAGTTTTGCTGAAGATTGGAGAGAAGATGTTACTTGTGACTGTTGTTCATCAATGTGCTGAAACACTATGGAAAGAATATGCCATAAAGCATTGGATATTTCACAAAGTGTTCCACTTTCAAATCAACTATGCAACATTATTGCAGCCATTTTAGATGGCCCTAATGAAAAAGCATCAAAATCCAAGTGGACCATCGAGTGCAAGGAGAAAGCTTTTTTCAATACTATTGTGCAAATGATTGTGAGTGCTTGGTGAATGACACGAAAATTAGAGATACTAACCCAATCAACTAGATTTTGCTCGGGGCCAGATCTTGTATAGTCGATAGCTCTCCTTCCTGTTAGGATCTCCAAAAGAGCTACACCGAAGCTATAGATATCCGACTTGAAGTTGAGTTGGCCAGTCATGGCATAATCAGGAGCACAGTATCCATACGTGCCCATCACTCTGGTGGAGACATGAGTTTCGTCTCCACACGGCCCCTCTTTGGCTAGACCAAAATCGGATAGTTTGGGATGATACCCCTCCCTGAGCAAGATGTTGGAACACTTCAAATCGCGATATATAATTGGTGGCGACATCTTGGTATGTAGATACTCCAACCCTTCTGCTGCCCCTGCTGCTATCTTCATCCTACTATTCCAGTCGAGGACCTTACCGCCGGGATAAATGTCTACACAACCAAAAAAGCAAGTGAATCCCAACATTTTCACTACTCAAAACTAGTTCTCATAACACGTGAAATTGAAGAAGGCGTAAAAGAGAAAGAAGCGAGCTTGCTTACCATGTAAATGCTCCTCCAAAGAACCTAGAGGCATATATTCATAGACTAACAACTTCTGATCTCCCTCAGCACAATAGCCTATTAATTTTACAAGGTTAGGGTGCTCTGCATTACTTAGTGTCAGAACTTCAGCCACAAATTCCCTAATTCCTTGAGAGCCATTGCGGTCTAGTTTCTTGATGGCCACAATCTGCATTTACTATACAAATGAATTGCAAACATAGGAAATGCATAATTTATATTGCATTGTTGTGTCACTTGATGTACCTCACCATACGGTAAACGACCTTTGTAAACTTGTCCGAAACCTCCCTCACCGATATAATTTCCATCCTTGAAATTATCTGTTGCAGCAACTAAGTCAGCTAAGGCGAATTTCCTTGCTTGGAAGCCATCATCACTTTCTGAACCACAGCTAGAACTCAAGCTAGCATTTGACTCCCTCGCCCTGTTCTCAACGGCAGATGGAGAATCTACTTTAGGCTCTCTAATAGATCTATGCGAGCTCGCCTTTGAGTGGTCTAAACACAGAGAAGAATTTTTCAAAAACTAATTAAGAGAAATGAAAAGGAAAGATCAAACACCAAGAGAAACGCCCAACTTAATATGTATTACTTCACAATACACAATGCAAACACGACATGTGCAAAGCCAAACCAAAATCCAGCATGATTTTCATCAAAAGCAATGCAGTTAGCGTGTTGTGTGCATTAGATTTAGTCCTCCTATAGAATAAATTTTGATCAATTCTTTCTCACCTTCCCTGCTGCATACAATCAAGAATTAATACGCAATATTACGTATTATAAAGTGATATTCTAAACAGTTAATTAAAAAGAGGAATTTACACAACTAACAAAACCAGAAAAGCAAGCACGAAAAATGCAAAAACGCAGCCCTCTAAAGCAGGTCACGGGTATTGCATAGATGTAAAATCATATCAAAACTAAAGGTTAAATAATAAAAAAATAAAAGAAGATACACATAAAACACGTATATTAGAAGCATGAATAATGTTTTGGACAATATTCAGAGCAGACGAAATAAAATTAAGGAGAAAACGTAACGCATGCAAAACCGAGCATGCAATGAAGAAAATGAATTAGATCAAGACAATATCCGGTATGACTTTATATAAACATACAAACAGGGGATTGATACTAAATTTGATGTTTACGAGATCGTCGAAACGTAACCGCCCAATGCCCATCCCAAAAGAAAGAGAAATTCACGAAAAAAAATTCAGATCTTTATAATAACCATTGTCGAAATTTCAACACGAATTGAGAAACGCAGATCAATCCCCTTGCCAGAGAAGAAAAAAAGGAAAAAATAATACTAGTATTTAAACACATTTACCCGATGGGGTTCGTGCATGATCACCATCTCTTCGTCTACTGTCCATGGCCATCTTTTTCTTTCTACTTCCTTTCTTGGGAAGAGATGATTCTCCACCTGCGCACGAGAAACATCCCATGACTAGCCTCTTTCTCTCTCTCTCCTCTCTCTTTCTCCCCTCTCTCTCTCTATCTCAATATATATATATATATATATATATATGTGTGTGTTTTCTTTTTTATTTCTCAGCTGCGAATAACGGAGAACAGGCAAAGAAAAAATAATTACTAATTACAAGAAGGTTTTCAGAAAGAGAGAGAAGAGAGAGAAACTGCAACCTTTACACAATTCGCTCTATTTTGTTCAGATTTCTACTTCAAAAATATAAACATCTTTGATCTTCAGGATGGCTATTCTACTTCTCGCATAGAAAATTCTTTTAATTTATCCAATGGAAAATTGACACGTGGATATAATTTTAACTATTGTGTGACGTACCTTTTTTAATGGTTCGTTTTACCATCGGCGCTGCACATAATTTACTGTATTTCATTTCTTTAATTGGTTGTGCTACGCTCACGCTATTTCATTCTCTCTTCTACTACTCCCTCTGTTCCGATTGTGTTAGCACCTTACTTTTCGGCACAGAAATTAAGGAAATGATGTTTTTATGTGTAAAATGGTGGGATCCACTAAGTTGACTAATTTTTTAAGGCAAATTTTTTTTACCTCTTTTAGTATGTGCCAACATAATTGGGACAAACTAAAATGAAAGGGTGCCAATACAATTGGGACGGAGGAAGTACAATTTATAAGTCTCATCCCATCCCCGTGCGTAACGTATCAAATTCTATCTCTTTTTTTTTTAAATTTCAATTTTTTTGTTAATTTAGGGTTATTAAGCCCCATCAGGACTTATAATTATTTTTTTGTTTTTTATTTTAATTATTTAGTGAATAAATTATTATAATATGTAGTATATGTCAAAGATTTTTTTTTTCTTTTATTTAGTAGTCCTATTTATTAAAATTTGTATTTTCTTATAGGAAAAGTTCAGATGGTAGAGCATTCAAATTCAGAATGTTAAAGTTCATTTCCCATCACCTCCAAATATTCTTTAAATAGAATTATATTGGTTTTTTAAATTAAAAAAAAAATATATGAGGAGATTTGCCTGTAAGTTAGGCCTTATTACTTGTTCTACAATAATTTCTCCCACTACGAATTTAAATTACATGGATCTTTTATCAATTAGGGGATGTAGCTTAAATGGTAGAGCATTTAAATTGAGAATGATATAGGGTTCGATTCCCATCATCTCCAATTTTAATTTTTTTATGTAAAACAAGTCAATTTGTTGTTTTCAATCACGGATGATTTAAATAAATATTATATTAATTATTATGTAGAAAAATTAAAATTATAATAAAAAATATAATTTGGTTATAACTAATCAATTAACATCTCATAAATCCTTAATTAAAAAATCAACTACAACTCATTATCCTTTTTTATTCTTAATATATTGCTTTTTATAACTTCACTTTGATAATAGTATTTGTATAATCTGGTAGTGAAATTGTAAAGCATTATAATATTATTCTTTAATCAAACGTGAAAATTCTATCACAAAAGTACTCTCTTCATCACTTATATATTTTCATATTTTGTCATTTTAGTATGTCATAGTTAAGTTTAATTATTAGCTAGTTACAAAAATCTGTTTGTAAAGGAAATGCCGAAAACTAAATTTAAAAACAAATGAAGATAAAAAAAAGTATTTGAAAAGTAAGTTTTTATTACGTAAACGTGAGAAGTGTTTCTATTAATTTCAAATATGAATTTAAAATTTAAGTTCCAATTTGAAATGATAGTAATTTTATCAGACATTAATTTATTATATCTATATGTATCAAATTGAATTTTTTTTTATGATTTTCAATTTGATATGCATAACAATTTTTTTCATTACTCATTATTATAATTTTTGAAATATAGGGAGAAAGTGAAGAAGAAAAAAAAACTTAAAATAAGCTCTCGTTCCCTCTCCATAACACACGCACAAATAAAAACTATTTTGTACTGAAATTGTGACCTAATGTTTTGCACATCAATTTGCAACTGATTGCAATGCAACTCTCGTATATATAATTTATATATCATTAAAGACCAATCCCAATTTTATTGATTTCAATTTTAAAGGCAATTTTATAATTTTTTCAAAATCAAAGATTTAATAATTATTTATAAATACTAAATCAATTTAATTTAATTCCTTAATTATACACGCTCCCACATTATATGGGGAGTGGGGTTGACCAAACTAAATATTTTAGATAATAAAAATATTTTTTATTTTTATTTTTAAAATTTTATTAGTAATTTTGTAATTTTTTCAAAATCAATGGTTTGTTATATATTTTAAAAGAAATTAAATAAACATAATAATGCTCTTTTTATTTTATTCATAAAATTTTATTATTTCTTCAAATTTTATATCTTATTAATAAAAATATATTTAATATGCATTTTGAATTAAAGATCACGTTATGAGCTTTAATTTAATACACGATATACAAAAATTGAATTTAAAATAAACAAGTTATGACAATTTAAAGTTTTGAAACAAATTAATATATAAAAGTAAATACACACTATGTATATATACATACGTGTGGTTTTCCTTTTCTTTTATCTATTTTTATCCTTTTAATTTAAATATTACTAAAAATTTAGATTACTATTATATTTTGTAGGGTTAGATGAAATTTTAATTAAA
>JAYJMF010000017.1:367422-380458 GCA_036873715.1 Salvia sclarea
AAGTCCCAAACCAACAATTCAAGTTCAATATTTCGTTTCAATTCCTAATACCAAGTTCTCGACTACTACCCATATTTTCCTTAATTTCAACCAAACCAACACCTCAACAAACCAACACCTCAACAAACCAACATTTACCTCAATTCATAAGTAAGCAAACTCTAAACAAGAAAACAACAACACACATCCAATTCACCAATTCACCAATAATTTATCAACAATTTATCAAAATTCAACAACACCTCCATTCACCAATTTACCAACACACCATCAAAATAACCAATTCACCAACACCATCAAATTCACCAACAATACTAAATTAATACTTACCGGTGAGTAATCCTAAATTAATCCTAAATTAATCCTAAATTCACCAACATAATTAAACAATTTATCAAAAAAATTAACGAAATGAGTAGAGGTAATACTAACCGGTGAAATAGGTGATAATGCGGGAGGGGCAGCGGCTGTGCGTGCGCGGCGGCGGCGGCGGCGGCGGCAGCTGCAAAAAAAAAAAAAAAAAGAGGGAGAGTAAGAGAGAGAAAGAGAGAAAGAAGGAGATAGAGGGAGAGAGAGAGAGAGACCAACCTATCTAAGGAGAGGGGGATGCGGCGGGCGGCGGTGACTGGCGGGGCAGCGGCGGGGCGGCGGCGCGGCGGCGGGGCGGCGGTGGCAAATCTGAGAGAGAGGAAGAGTAAGAGAGAGAAAGAGAGAAAGAAGGAGATAGAGGGAGAGAGAGAGATGAATCGAACTAATTAGGAGAGGGGGCGGCGGCCGCAGGGCAGTGACGGGGCGGCGGCGGGGCGGCGGCGGCAGGGCAGCGGCGGGGCGGCGGTGGGGCGGCGGTGACGGATCTGAGAGAGAGGGAGAGTAAGAGAGAGAAAGAAAGAGATAGAGGGGAAGAGAGAGAGAGACGAACGGAGAGAGGGAGAGAAGGCGCCGGCGGTGGTGGTGGTGGCGGTGGCGGTGGCGGAGGCAGACGGCGGCGGCGGACTGGTGGCGGCGCGGGGGGAGGGGGAGGGGTAGGGTTTATTTTTTGGGGGGAATGAAAAAAAACCGTCGGCTATACCTATTAAACCCAATTAAAATTTTACCGACGGAATTACCGACGGAACAGTAGCCGTCGGTAAAATTCCGTCGGTAATTCCGTCGGTAAATTCAACGGTATTTTTTTAAATTTTATTTTTGAATTACCGACGGAATTACCGACGGAAAACCGGCCGTCGGTAACCGTGCCGTCGGTAATTCCGTCGGTAATTTCAATTTTTTTTTTTTTTTTTAAATATTGGAATTACCGACGGAAAACCGTCCGTCGGTGATTTTTCCGTCGGCAATTCCGTCGGTAATTATGCCGGAAAACACCGCCGGAACGGCGAAAAGAGGGTACCGGACGGCCGTCGGAATTCCGTCGGTAATTCCGTCGGTATTACCGACGGAATTTATTCCGTCGGTAATTCCGTCGGTGTCCGGGACCTTTTTTTGTAGTGTATATGAGCATGATAAAAAAATGTGCTCCTGGACAAATCTATAGGTGGTAACACAAGACTTTTATGTATGTCGCATTTAATTATCATATATTTTTCTATTTATCCCGTGTGGAAGACATAGGTAAAAAATTAAAACTGTTTTTACGTGTTTCTAATTTTATAGTTCAAATTAATAAGACACTTTCCCTAATCAATAAGCTGGGGGTCCAAATAATTTTGGATGTTTGAATATGGGTGGGGGTGTGCCATAGTGTCACTAGTGGCCACTTTAATGATTTCACAAATAAATTTGACAAACAAATCAACAGTTTGGTTCAATCGTCACTTTAACCGATGAATGAGCATAACATAGTAACGCAATATGCTAGCTAGTTTCTTATATAATAAATCTCTAAAGGGAGAATATAAAAATAATAAATTTAGCTAGCAAATGATTTCACAAGAAAAGAAAGTGTGAAATAGAGCTTATAAAGTGATGATATAATAATCAATATTTATAAGTATATTCCAACTCAAAAGAATAAAGTAAAATTACACAAAACGGTATCCTAATGATTTAAAGTTATTGAAGCAAAGTTATACTTATTTTTTTGTTATGTAACTAAAAAGTGTTATTTACACTACAAAAATATATCAATACCCACAATAAACGGTCTTCATAAGAGTGCACCTCATAAATTTATAAGTATAGTCGTAGTATATTAGCATATTATTATCATGCCCTTTTTTCCGAAGATTTTCATGCCCTTTTTTACTAGGCTTTCCTTTAAGAATTGTGATATACGTACCATCAAGTCCATGATTGCTAGTAACAATTACCTTAGATAGTCTACCTATGGAAAAAAAGAGTGTCAATATATGTATTTCATGCCGATATATTTAAGGCCCGAAATGTTGCCAAATATCAAGAATCCCTACCATGCATTCGATTTCGATACGATAACAATATTGATTTTTAAATACTATAAATTTATATCAGTACTCTACCGGAACTCGATATATACCGTAATATTCCCTCCGTCCCGATGAAGTTGTTACGTTTCCTTTTTAAAACACCTTTACCACCCATACAACCTTAAATAATATATATTTCTATAACCATTTTACATTATTTTTCGACTCTTCTAAAACTCTGTGCCCAAAAGAAACGGAACAACTTCGACGGGATGGAAGGAGTACCATATACCGATTTTAATACTAAAATCCTTTATACTAGAGAATTTCGGCATTGTATGCGGTACGAGGATTTAGATCCCGCAGCGACCCACCCTATACCCACCGTTAACTAATATGAATACACTCAGTGAAAGCATATATATAAAATAATACTAATACACCTAAGGGCTCGTTTGGTAGGGATGATTAGGGTGTATAATATAAATAATACATCCTAATATCTTGTTTGGTACAACATACGTGGCCCTTTATAAATCAAAGGCCCGAAAATTTAATACGGATTTGTGGGTATACGTATACCTCCTGCAGAGGTGGTATACATATGACAAATCTTAATTATAGCAGGTTTTAGTTTTATTTAATTTTAATACATCTCATCAAACAACGAATTATATATTATGACAAATATTTCTGTCAGGCCGGCCTGACCGTCAGGCCAGCGGTACTTCATGTTATATGAATTGGTACTTTATTCAATATATATTGGTACTCTATATGAATGAACTGTATTTTAAGTGGTACTCTATTTAATATGAAATGGTACTACGTGTATTGGTGAATGATACTCCGGCCTGACAGAAATGTACCTTACATATTATTAGTACTATTTATGCATACTATCAAACATCATATTAATTTATTATATTGTAAAATTAATTTCAGTCAAATTTATCACATCTAATCCCATATTTTATACCAAACGGGCCCTTAAGGTACTAGGTAGTACAAGGGTAGGTTCAAGATTCTATTGTATAACTAATGACGTGGACAGCTCAAAGCTGACGAGGCATTGGCTAAATATTTGATTATCTGCATCTTAAAACTAGAACGTGATTAGAGAGAAGAAAAAAAGTGTCCAAAAAAAGAAATTAGAAAATTGATGGGAATAAATGTCTTTTCTTACTATATATATACCTTGGTCTTAGCTCTTTAGATCATCATCATCATCAGCTCTTAGCTACTATATATACTCATGACTACATCTACAATGGGGTGCACCAAATTCTTCTTGGTTCTCCTATTGCTATCCGCAACGATACTGAGTTACGAAGCTCGTCCTGATAAAGATTTACGTCGTAAGATTAACACAACTGACTCTTTTCGAGTAATGTTTCATAAAAAGATGTTGCTCCAGGAAGGCGATCAGGGTGACTCGAGCTTGGATGGTCGGTATAAGCCTCGTCGGTATAGTCCTGGAGGACCCGACCCTTACCATCATCATAGTGTCCCGGTGGTATAATTTGATCTACCACAAACGTGTTTCGAGATCTTCTGTTGTATTTTCGTGTTACATGAGTTGTTTTCGAATCTCAATTACTTCGTACTAGCATGCACGCACAAGCTTTTTTATGTTTGTGTTCCACTTTTTCCTCATGGAATTAACGAAAATTCGTGTTGTTTTTCATTTTTCTAATTATATATCTTTTTTACGGTTATTGTTTGAAATTTTCATCGTGGGATTGAAGCCGTGTGTTGAACTTTTCTAAGCCATTACTAGTACTTTCTAGTGAATATGTCTATTTGCAAATAAAAATTGGTTTTCATATGTGTTAAAATAGATATATTTGGTATGTTTTTGGTCATCTCATTTGGTTCTATTGATCATAGTTGTCCAATATCGTTTGTGAAGGCGCATTCGTTTAAATGTTGGAAACTCCTTATTAGTGGAGTGAGCGAATTCGTGACTAAATTATTGAAGGATAAAATCTCACATAATCTATTAATCTTCAAGGTTGATTATAGCATATTTTTCAGCTATTATAATTATAAATAGTCGTAGGTTTCTTCTTATAAACAAACAAAAACAAAAGGAAAATTAAAAAAGGAAAGAAATGATGCTTTTCACTTGCTCTTGTTATCAACTCCTTCATGAAATATTGAGTTCACTTGAATTATTCAACTTCTAAACAAATTTTCTAAAGATAAGATTATAACTATTTGATAGTAATATGAATCATCCTTGTTTCTCCATACTAGCATGCAATAAAATACAATTCACACTATTAACATTAAAATAGTACTAATATAGACTTTTTCCGAAACAAAACAACTGACAGTATATATGAGCAATAAACACAATCGATAGTGTGACCCACAAACTAAAACTAAAATTAATGTGCGTGAATTTAATAATTTCAACTAATTTGTACGCCCATGAATTATTAAATAATTTAATTGAAGCTAAGAAATGCTGTTTACTGAAATCCTCAAGAAGTAAAGAAAAAAGCTTAATGAGATGTTTGGTCTATATAATATGGGCTCATGATAGATTATTTGGCCGGCATATAATTATCCACTTGCATAAAATTATTCATTAATCAAATCAAATTTGAATTGATTATTAATCAAATCTTCAATTTATAATGCAAATTATAAAATTATTCCTACTAAATTTATTTTAATTATAATCAAGCATAAAAAATTGATTAAATAAAAATGCAATCTTAACACTATTATGCAATAATCATAATTACATAAAATATCATACTTAAAAAAAAAACATCTTTTCTCATAGAATTTGATACTCCTATTTTCTTCCCCAATTCAATTCTTTCTCTACACTGAGCTAAATAAATCGTCGGTTAATGGCATGAGAAAAATCGCATCCATTTTCCTCAAATCGAATTATCACTTCACAGCGACGCACAATCCGATTTCTTCTGCGCAGAAGCTTCGTTTCTCAGCCAGCGCTAATGGAGAAAAAAACATCAAACACCATAGCTGCATTATCAAGCTCCACGACCCCACAAGAATCCGCTCAATCGAAGACGCGAGGCGCCTCCACGCACTCGCCATCACTCTCGGCTCCGTTCCGACGCAGGAGCCAGTCTTCCTCCACAACAATATCATCTCAAATTACGCCAACTTGGGCGATTTTTCAACGGCCCGCAAGGTGTTCGACGTAATGCCGCACAGAAACGTCGTGACTTATAATTCCATGATTAGCTGCTACGCTCGAGAGGGGCTTTTAGAGGAGGCTTTAGGGATATTCTCCGCAATGAGGGAATGCGGTTTTAAGCCGACGGAGTTCACGTTTGGAGGCTTGCTATCGTGCCGTTACTTGGATGTGTTCGAAGGAATGCAGCTGCAGGCGTTGATTGAGAAGAGTGGATTATTTTATGTAGACGCATTTGCTGGAACTGCGTTGCTGGGAATGTATGTGAGGCATGGGTGTTTGGATGAAGCTCTAGGGATTTTCGATTTCATGCCGGTTAAGAACTCTGCGACGTGGAACTCTGTGATATCTTTGCTCAGCCAGATGGGATGTGTGCAAGACTGCGTTTTTATGCTCTCTGAGATGATGGGGTGTGGAATTGGAGCATCAGAGTCGACTTTCGTGAGTATTATATCAAGTTTGGAAGAAGTTGATGTGGATTTTGGGGAGCAAATGCATGGTTTAGTGATAAAGAATGGATTCAGCAATGTAGCTTCGGTTTCCAACTGTCTGATTCATATGTATGCGAAGTCTGGCGCTGCGTTCTTGGCTGAGAAAGTGTTTGAGGATGCTCCTGCAAAAGATGTAGTCTCGTGGAACACGATGATTGGTGTGATGGCGAGTGGTGATAAGCCAAGAAAATCGCTCTGCATCTTCCGAGAGATGGGTGCCACTGGTCTAGCACCGAATGGTACGACACTTGTAAATGCGCTTCAGTCTTGTTCAAGACTGCGCCTTTTGTCGTGTGGGGAATGCATCCATGCTTTGATGATTAAGAACTGTTTTGAATGTGATGTGTTTTGTGGGAGTGCTTTGGTTAGTTTCTATGCCAAGTGTGATAAAGTGGAAGAAGCACATTGCTGTTTTGATAGCGTAGGTCAGAAAAGTTTGGTTTCTTGGAATTCTTTGATGATGGCTTATTCGAACAGGGGCTCCTCGTTTTCAACTTGGATTTTTCGAGATATAATCAATTCTGGTTATTGCCTGAACGAATTGTCATTTTCTATTGCTGTTAAATCAGCTTTGATGTCAGAGTTGCTGCAGCTGCATTGTATGGCAATCAAAATGGGATACGATGAATTTGCTCATGTGTCGAGTTCCCTTATATACTCTTATGCGCGAAATGGATTCGTATCCGATGCTTTGAGATTTACAGAGACGGATGATAGTAACACGAAGCTTCCTGTTGCTTCGTCCAATATCATTGCGTGGATTTACAACCAGACTGGACAGTATGAGAAAACTCAGGAGTTGTATGCTGCAGTGGAGAA
Source organism: Salvia sclarea (assembly GCA_036873715.1). Lineage (NCBI taxonomy): Eukaryota > Viridiplantae > Streptophyta > Magnoliopsida > Lamiales > Lamiaceae > Salvia > Salvia sclarea. The sequence continues at coordinate 374,292 of JAYJMF010000017.1, forward strand.
TCCAGACACCGTGTCTTGGAACATTCTGATCGCTGCTTGCTCACGAAATGGCGACTATAGAGAGACATTCGAGCTCTTTGATCACATGCGCAGGTCTCTAGTGTTTCCCGACAACTATACGTTTGTTAGCCTCTTCAGTGTTTGTACCCGACTGTGTAACCTTGCTCTGGGAAGTTCTCTTCACGGTTTGATTGTGAAGCTTGATTATGATTCGTGTGATACGTTTGTTTGCAACACCATGCTTGATATGTATGGGAAATGTGGGAACATTGAGAGCTCGGTGAAGATTTTCAATGAGATGAGGGGGAGGAATATTTTCTCTTGGACGGCTCTTGTGTCGGTTCTTGGGCTGCACGGCTATGCAAACGAGGCTGTGGAGAGATTTAGGGAGATGGAGAGAACGGGGATTAAACCGGATAAGGTTGCTTTCTTGGCTGTGCTCTCTGCTTGTAGGCATATTGGATTGGTGAAGGAGGGGATGGATCTTTTTGAGGAAATGAAAGTGAAGTATGGCGTGGAACCGGATATAGATCATTATCTTGTCGTTGTCGACCTGTTGACAAGATACGGGCACATAAAAGAGGCTGAACGGCTCATTTTGGGAATGCCTATTGCGCCTAATGCTCTGATTTGGCGTAGTTTCCTTGAGGGATGTAAGAGACAGAGCACGACAGACGCTCTTGCACTTGCAGCATAAACCCTAAACCCTAAACTCTAAACACAGTTGATGAATTGCTCGAGGTTTTTGGAGATTCGGATTCGTTGAAATCTTGGTCACAAAATGGTATATATCTATGTTCATGATATCAGTTTTAATTGCTTGCATCAGTTTTGGAAGTTGATAGAAAATTGTCTAGGAAAAGAGAGAAGCAGTGAGGGCATGATGATGATAAAGGATTTGAAGGAGAGATCTGTCTTTGGTGAAAATTCTGGTTAGTTATTCCTCATGTTAGAATTCATATTCACCAGTAAAGTTTTGAAGATATACTCTTTCTGCTCATTCCAACTAAGATTTGTTTATATATTAGAGTCATATTTTATGGAGAAGTTTTCTGAAGTATTACCTCATTATTCAATTATCAAATTAGAGGCATGGATATTCCAACTTATAATATACGAAAAAAACTATTCTGGTGATTGTATAAGTTTTTCTTAAAAAAATATCTAAAACTTCAATAATTATCATTAATTTTCACCTTGTTAAAGTTCTATGTTTCAGTAATTAAGAGATAATGAAAAAATAGTTTGACAATATTGTATGAATTCAAAAGTGTATATATGGCAGTGATAAAAATGGTTTGCACTGAGAGGATAGGAATTGATTCTGGAAAAAATTGTAAACAGTAGCACTCTCATAAATTTTTCTGATCTCGGAGTTATGAATAATCTGCCTGATTTATCACTTATTATTTATTTATTTATTTATTTATTTGTTTATTAAGTAAGAGTACATGCCAAATCATTCTTTAATAAATTCGCATAGCGAAATATTGATTCCAATTAATCAGACATTGATGCATGGTGAAGAAATAAAGAAATGATCTTTGGTGGATTTTGTTACAATTTCTTTTACACGGTTATCAATTTTTCAATAACAGTCAAACTACTCGCACAATGAGATGAGAACAAACTCAATTTAAATTTTCCTCTTTACAAAATATGGTAATATAATTAAAAGCTTATTGTTAAATTCGTAAAAAGGGCTGATCTATTTATTTCAATTTATTATTTGTTTTGTTTGGGAAACTTGGGAGTTGGGATCGGTTCTTCCTTATGTACATCGCATTAATAATTTCTTTTATAAATACATCGCATTAATAATTATAATGAAGGCTTTTTTGATATTACGAATTAGGAGAATACTTAAGTAAATACGAAATAAAATATGGCTCAAAGATATTTAACAATAGTATGGTGTATGAAGGTTATGTATAGTATTAAAGAAAATTTGTATTATTTCCACATGATTGGATAATAATGCTGTGGTTAATCAGGATTAATTATCGATATATTTTCCTTTACTTCCACGAAATCCCTCGTCTTAACTTGGTAATATTATCCCGTAAAAAACATAATTAATAATGATAATAATAAAATTGCAATCTCCTATATTCTCCTCTTTAACATGCTGTATATAAAGGAGTCAATTGCTTGATAGTTTTGCACACTTCTCTTGCTTTTATAACAGCAGCTCAGAAATGGCTCCCTCCATTGTAGCTAAAATACTATTTTTGTGCTTGGTTGTACTTTGTGCTGCGCCTGTGGTACTGTCTTCGCGTATCATAGATAGCAAAGCACTTTTTCGTAAGCTAGGGTTTGAGGCTTCGACACACAGAATTTTGCGTGAAAACGATCTAGGTTCATCGTTTAGGGCTACACCTGGCGGACCTGATCCAAACCATAATTTTGGTGTTCCCGGATCATCCAAAGGGCACGAGGATGTTTCGCTGGTGAACAATGATGTAAGTTCGTCGTATAGGGAAGTACCCGGCGGACCGGATCCTAAACATCATTATGGTGCTCCGCATACTATTCACGAGGACACTTTGCACAAGAATGACGCAGGTTCATCGTACAGGGAAGTACCCGGCGGACCAGATCCTAAACATCATTATGGGGCTCCGCATACCATTCACGAGGACACTTTGCACAAGAATGACGCAGGTTCATCATATAGGGAAGTACCCGGCGGACCGGATCCTAAACATCATTTTGGTGTTCCCGCATCATACAAAGGGTACCATTCACGAGGAGATTCTGCACAAGAATGATGTAGGTTCGTGAGATGGACCTGATCATCTCCATAGAATAAAGAGTGTCAATAAGTCAATATAGTTGCCATATATGCTAAGTTTTTTACTTGCATATTTGTTATAAATTAATATTATAGGTATTATTAGAATTCCTTTCTAATGATATTATATATATATAGTCGAGCTTTGATTGTGTTACTCAGGGATATGGAATGGTTCTATTACTCAAAGCTTAGTTTATATATTCTCAAATGAAGCTCAATTTCTTTTATAGAATAGTTCTATACTCACGAACTTAATCTAGCACTAACAAATAAACATAGACTTGATCCAATGGATTTAATAATTTGGATTGGGTTATAATTAAGCGATGATTTTCAACAACATTATGCGGTTCCACGCCTCAACCAGTGTGGGGTTTAATTTATTCCAAGTTTCCAACTGCTCATATATTTTGAATAATTAATTAAGTAAAAATACAGAAACAAAAACATACATTAATTAGCTCGTAAAATTTTTTATTTAAAAAAAAGGTGGTGATATTCTTTCGGGTTAACGGTGTCTGGTGTTACCAACTTTAAGCCTTTTTCAAAATATATTCCCAACTTGCATTTTTTCATAATATGTATTTATCTTTAAACTTTTTCTATAATATACATTCCCTGCATTAGGGGTGTGCAACGGGTCGGACCCGGACCGACCTGGAAGAACCGAAGACCCGGAATTTTTCAGAAAATTGACCCGACCCAGACCGGTCCAAAGTTTAGGACCGACCTTGGACCGACCCAAACCCGTCCTCCGGGTTCGGTCCGGGTCCGGTTCTACCCGCCAAAGACATTTTTCCAAATTTCAAAAATTTCAAATTTTAAATATTCAAATACATACTATAAAGGCTCAAATTTTCTCAAGTCACAACGAAAATTAAAACTAAAATCAATCCATTACATAATAATTCATAATATCCATGAATTCAACCACTAGTTTGCTAACAAAAACAATTGAAAATTCTTCAAATTCATTCTAAACTTGTATTTGTATCCATCATTTGCACTTGGTTTTGTTGGGTTTGAGCACAATTAACAAAAAAAAAAACTAGAAAAGAAAGGAAATTAGAATTTAGAAATAAAAATGTATTAAAACATGTGTAGAATAATAATTATAAAATAAATAAATATATATATTTTTATTTTTTCGGGTCTGGCGGGTTTGAGCGGGTTTGGACCCGGACCGACCCGGAAATAATTCGTTCCTAGATTTTGGACCCAACCCGGACCAATGCTTGTAGCGGGTCGGTTCGGACCCGGACCAAATCCGACGGGTCGGTCCGGGTCAACGGGTTCGGGTTGGGTCTGCACACCCCTACCCTGCATCACGGAATCCGATGATGGAACGATAACTCATCTCATCGAATTCTTACGTGGAGTAAACGTACTAACCCTATTCCTTCTGCTGATATAAACTAAGATCTTTTAGATTATTATTTGGGAAGTCCAGAGTTGTTTGTCAAAGTTTGATATATATATATGTGTGTTGTGGTTGTTCAAATTTGTTTGTTCAATATATCGTTTATTCATTTTGTACGATTTGAAATTAGTAAACCTAGCTAATGAATGTTCTCGGGAGAGATAAAGTGAACAAATTGTAATCAAGCTTTGATTTTCATATGATTTATACAATATATGATGCATGTCGAAAATAATTTATGAGGTATTATATATACGACCAAAATAAATATATAAAACAAAATAAAATGTTAATATGAACTAAATGTGTATTGGAGTACAAAAAAATGGGTTTGCATATTTAACAATCATCAACATTTCGGGCACATATATAATTAATTGAGGGGCTAACCATATGTAATAAAAAAAAGTAAGGAATTCTCATTATTTCCACAAGATGGATATAATCATCAGGATAGGATTGTTTATAAAACTGATTTTGCATTGATTAATTACTTCGATATTTTGATATTGCAATCCTTCTATAAATCTCCATTGCAATGAACCTCTCAAAAGTAAACAAAAACAAGAAAACATTGAAATATCCACTTGTATATAAAGGAGTCATTTGCTCGACAAATTTCACACAATTCCTAGCTTTTATAGCTATAGTGCAGAAATGGCTCCCTCCATTGCAGCTAAAATACTATTTTTGTGCTTGGTTGTACTTTGTGCTACTCCGGTGGTACCGTCTTCGCGCTCCTTAGATAGCAAGGCACTTTTTCGTAAACTAGGGTTTGAGGCTTCCGCACGCGTAATTTTGCGTGAAAACGGTCTAGGTTCATCGTTTATAGAAGTACCTAGCGGACCCGATCCCGAACATCATTTTGGTGTTCCGCACACCATTCACGAGGACACTCTGCACAAAAATGATGTAGGATCGTCGTTCAAGGCTACACCTGGAGGACCCGATCCCGAGCATCATTTTGGTGTTCCGCACACCATTCACGAGGACACTCTGCACAAAAATGATGTGGGATCGTCGTTCAAGGCTACACCTGGCGGACCCGATCCCGAACATCATTTTGGTGTTCCTGCATCACCCAAAGGGCACGAGGGCGTTTCGTTGTATGGGGAAGTACTGGATGGACCGGATCCTATATATAATTAATTATGATTATATATAGTGTTCCGCATACTATTCACGAGCACACTCTGCACAAGAATGATGTAGGTTCGTCGTTTAGGGGATGTGGCCGGATGTACCTGATCCTCTCCATAGAATAAAGGATGCTATACTTTTCTATTTACATATTTCATATATATAAATTAATATTATGGGTATTATAAGAATTCATTTCTAATGATATTATACCTGAGCTTTGATCGTATTACTCAAGCTTAATTTATCTATTAACAAATGAAGCTCGATTTCTTTTACTGAATACTTCTATTGCTCACGAACTTAATTAATCTCCAACACTAACGAATAAATAGAGATTTAATATCCTCGACTAGTGTGGGGTTTTAATCCAACGCCTCAAATGATTTGGTTCAGTTCAAGATAAATAAATTAAAACACGACTAATTTTTTGTTCACTTTGTAAAAGTCCAGAGTTGGTTGTCAAAGTCAGATATGTATATGCATGTGGTTGTTCAAATTTGTTTGTTAAATGTGTTACGTATTTATTCATTTTGTAAGATTCAAAATTACACCTATATATATACATATCATGAAAGGTTGTCAGTTACTTGATGGGGCCTGAGGCATGAAGGTTGTTGATTTGGATTTAAAAATTTCTAGCACGATTCCTTCTTTTTATTCATTTATTTAAGATACAAATGAATAAATTGTATTAAACATTTGATTTTAAGGTCATTTGTATAATATGATGTCAATAATGATTATGGGTTATTATTATTATTATTATTAATTTATTATATATATATATATATATATATGTATGAAAAT
>JAYJMF010000017.1:386513-405902 GCA_036873715.1 Salvia sclarea
GTCTTGTAGCTCTTCTAGGGTTTGTAGGGATGTTGCAATTGCCCTACAATTCGTCCAATACTCATAAGGAAAGAATCTCATTCTTAAAAGGCAAGATAAGCTCGTGCATATCTCCTAGATTTCTTTCCTTATTTAACCCGCCGCCATACTGTTTTGTTTCACAAGAACACGGACATGTACTCTCTAGGTCTTCGAGCATGTGTCTAGTGTAGAATACTGTCTGGAACACTCTCTTGCTCGAGCTCTTCATCAGATGCACAACGAAATAACTTCTTCTACATAATTGACAAACAAATGAGTATTGCCATACTCACAGTAAAATTTTATTTTTTTACAAAGTGACGTCCATCATTGGTAGATGTAACAAAAAATATCGCACAATGACTGGCTTAATTTTTATGCACCTCGTTTTCCACGTGTAACACGTAGGGATCGCTTAAACATTATTTGATGACTTCAAATTAAAATTGATCTTAAATTCGCCTTAATGGTGCAATGATCGAATTCATACCCTTCTATTATAATCACCCAGTTCGTCTACGGTGATGTTAGGAACAAGTATCTAGCAAAGGGATTGTTCGTAAAAATTTATTAGGAAATAAATAAAAAGTGCTAGTAATAAGATTTGTGGCATTGAAGCAATTCTTAGATTGTTACTTTCAGAACAAATAAAGATTAATTAATTAAGGCAAAAATTCTTGTACTCCGATATATATATACATCACCTTGTAATCAAGGGTGATGAGGATAGAAATGAGATACATCTTCATTTGTGAAATATATATATATATATAGGATTTGGTTTTGGTTCTTGTGATAATAGATATCTATTATGAGAAGTGAGAAGTTCGTTGATTTTATGCGCTTGTTCATAGATTTTATGCGCTTGTTCATCGCTTTTATGCTCTTGTTCGTCATTCTCATTTCTCACGATAAAATCAATTCTCATTAGAGAACACCCCTATATATATATATTTCTTGATTTATATTCTCATAAGAAAATAATGGTAGATGTACAAAATTTTGACACTTAACTGTTACTCATGAATCGTAAGTAGCAAACATTGCCTAAAACCTCGTAGGAGCGTACCGGCCATATAAGAATAATAAATCCAAAAATCGGCTCAAGATATGATAATTCATTTTTTTAAGGTGAGCTCAAGCTAATTCATCAAATCAAATCGATAGAGCTATAACTGTATGATCCCATGAAATTCTAGAATAAAATATTATGAAATGAAAAATAGATATTGTAATATCTCGATCAACCACTCAACTGAAATACTTTAGTCCCACACTCAACTCAACCATGAAATTAAAAGGGAAAACTGTTGTGTGTGTGTGTTGGCCTAGTGGTAGGAGGTTAATGCCCGGAACCAAAGGTCCCGGGTTCGAGTCCTCCGTGATGCGGCCTTTAAAAATTTCTGCATTTATTTATAAAAAAAAAGAAAAAGGGGAAAACTGCAAATTAAATCATGAACTTTACCCCAATTTACAATTACAACATAACTTTTGGATTTTTGCAATTAAATACACAAACTTTTAATTTTTTGCAATTATAACATGGGTATCTTTTCCGGCGAACGAAAAATCGAGTCAGCATCTCAACTATAAAATTTAATGCTATTCATCTAATTTAGAAGCACATTTACTCAATTTGGATATCCTGCTTTTTCAATGTTGTAATTGCTCTGGTTCAAATGCTCAAAATAAAATACTGTAGGATTTTCATTGAAATGTATTTGTCCAGAATTGATCGATTTCTTTTTGTTGTAAGAATTCACTCTCTAGCTTGTATTAAAGATAATAATGGATCAATTGTCTATTCATTAAGTAATTTTGAAATTTGAATTTGCTTAGAAGTTATATATTAAAAAAAAAAAAAAGCGTATCTGAGGACATGTAAGGATCATACTTAATTAGAAAACTCTAATTGAATATAGTCTCCACATTTTTTATTTTAATATGGCTTTTTGTTCTAATTTATTGTATTAGTGGCGGTTCCCTTACCACCTGCTTAAGTATGATTTTTTATGCTAGTCATTCACCCACATTTTTTATTTAATTACGAATAAAATTAGAAATTATACAACGTAACTAATTTAGTAGTAATTGTTTTAGCCTAATATGTTTAATGCAAATAACGATCCTTTATAAAACAAATATATTATACGAATTTACATGGATATGTATACTATGTAATACAAAATGTAACTATATCAAGTTTCGGGGCAAATGTTACTATATCAAGTTTCAGGGCTCCATCCATGGAAAGACCCCATGTAGAGCGAGCCCTCTTTATAGTACGACACGTAGGGATAAGAATCGGGACGGGACCGGGTACCCGTCCCGAAGTCCCGATCCCAAAAATTGGAGATTTTATGGCCCCGGTCCCGATCCCGTTCGAAATTTCGGGAGTCCCAAATCTTGAAATGGGATAAATTTTAATTCCGGTCCCGATTCCAGTCCCGAATGCAAATTCCCGAATGTCTCAAATGTCCCGAATTTTTCGAGGGGGCCAAAAGATACCCGAATTTTGAAGAAAAAATGACATATTTATTAGTTTAATTGAGAATTAAAAATTATAATCTTAAAAATATATAAATATTTATTATTTAATTTAGAAATTAAAATTAAATTTATAATTAAATTGAAATTAAAATTAAATTCTGGTATTTATCCCGGTCCCGGTCTCAATCCCGAAAAAATGGGGACTCGGGGCCCGAATCCCGCCGGGACTCGGGACGGGAATTTCCCAAGTCCCAATCCCAAATTCTCACCCCTAACGACACGTGGCTGGGTTTTCCGTTCCCATTTAATTATATTATTCATATATCAATACGTATTACGAAACATGATATAATTAGTACTCCCTCCGTCCACAAAGAGTGTTCCACTTTGTGGACGGCACGAGTTTTAATGGAAAGTGAAGTAATTGTGTGAGTGGAGAAATGGTCCCACCATGTGTATTTAATAAAGAGTGAAGGTTATTGTGTGAGTGGAGAAGTGGTCCCACCACCTTTTTGCCAAATAAGGAAAGTGGAAACTCTTTGTGGACACCCTAAATGGCAAAAGTGGAACACTCTTCGTGGACGGAGGAAGTATTACTGTATTTTAAAAAGTTATTTTAATCTAATTATTACTCCTTATTTTATACTACTCCCTCCGTCCCGCCGAAGTTGTTACGTTTTCCTTTTCGGGCCGTCCCAATGAAGTTGTTACCTTTCCTTTTTAAAACACCTTTATCACTCACACCACTTTAAATAATATATATTTCTATCATCACTTTATACTACTTTTCAACTTTTCTAAAGCTCCATCCCGAAAAAAAAAAAGAGGTAACAACTTAACTGTGACGGAGGGTATATTTCGTATCAAACCACACCCCTTATTAGCATATTGCTATTACGGGTATATTAAGTCGGTTGCATGCATCTTAAATTTAAGTCGGGTACAAAAGAAAAGTATTACACCTAACCACATATATGTGGTCTCACTAAGCCATTATGAACTAGCTAGGATATAATAAATTTCATGCCATTCCTCAGTGGATAATATTGTGAAGCTATTTATATGAAACTATTTATTAGTATATTTTTTGTGGGTAATATACTAACAGCAAGGATTTATATCAACTTTCTTGTTCCTACTTAACCATTTCCACGTTTCTGCAAATTCGAGAGCTCCAATCTCCAAATTTCAGGACCTCTGCCACATGCATTATGTCACGTGGGCCAAGTGATATCCAGACAAACCCAATTTCTTTTTTTATTTTCTTATAAAACAAAGAGAGAAAAATTAATTTTTTCTTACCACAAAGTTTTCTTAATTAATATATGTCGACTACTATTGCTTTTACTTTTCTTCTTATGTATGCTGATGATTCGCTTCTGTCTCATTACATCGAGTACAGAATAAGATCTTCTTTCTACAAGTTTATTGTAGAACACTAGTACAACTATGCCATTATAGGCCAGGGTACTATGTTTGATTGATTTTACCACTTTCACGTACTAAATAAAATTACTTCAAAATTTTGCATTTGTCACATAGTTCTATTTTTTTGACTAAACTAAACACAACCATTAACATATTTTATGGCTTAAGATGTACTCCCTCCGTTTTCTTTAGTTTGACACCTACTTTTTCGGTATGGAGATTAAGAAAGTGGTGCTTTTGTATATAAAATGGTGTAGCCACTTTTGTTGACTAATTTTCTAAGGCAAATTTATTTCCTTTTTTGGCAAGTACCATTACTAAAAATACATCCCAAATAGGAAATGATGCCAAGATAAAAAAAAACGGAGGGAGTATTTGAAACTTAAACTAAACACAAAATTGAATGTAGTGTTTTAATGGTACAGATACAAAAATATCGAGAATGCCTAGCTTAAATGGCTAAGTTGAGGCACCCGAAATCTTTTTTTAACGTTATGTATTTTTTTTTTTCCACTTTTGTGTGATTAGTTATCTCAATTCCGTGTATATAATTGTTGTGTAGTGTATCAGGCTTTCGTATAGATACAAAACTTATATAGAAATAGCAAAATTATACTAAAAATAGTGTTGAATCCGTAAGTTAATTTATACTCACAAGCTTTATATATTAGTATTATATACGGTATATTACATTATTTTGATTTTAGATCCCGACACTTGAAAATGGCATATTAAATAAAAAGAAAGCCTAGTTATCTAAAACCAATCTACAATATTCAATTATGACTTTATTACTCCACTCCCACTTATTCAATGCCTCCACCCCCTCCCTACCTAGCCACGTCGCAGAAAAGACTAGTTTAACAATATTTCCCCAAAAAATCTAGCAACAACAACAACAACAAAAGAAAATCAAACAAGATAAATACCACTAAAAGCAAAAAATAAAAAAACCAAACAGAGTAGAAAAATTAGCACACTCCACCAATCGACAAAAAAAAACTCACCACCAGATTTGGATGGCCTCCGCCGCCGCCGCCGGGTCCACCACCATCGGCGACCTCCCCGACGTGATCCTCTCCAACATCATCGCCGCCGTATCCGACGTCCGCAGCCGCAACTCCGCCGCCCTCGCCTGCCGCAAGTGGTGCCTCCTGGAGCGCGCCACCCGCTCCGCCCTCAGCCTCCGCGGCAACCTCCGCGACCTCTTCATGGTCCCCACCTGCTTCCCCTCCGTCTCCGCCCTCGACCTCTCCCTCCTCTCCCCCTGGGGCCACCCGCTCAGCTCCGCCTCCGACCCCGCCCTCATCGCGCACATCCTCCGCCACGCCTTCCCTTCCCTCTCCTCCCTCGCCTTCTACGCCAGGAATCTCCCCACGATTCAGCTCGTTTCCTCTCAGTGGCAGAACGTCGAACACGTGAGGCTCGTGCGCTGGCACCAGCGCCCCCAGCTCGCCGCCGCCGGGGACGAGCTCGGGGCGTTGTTTTCTTCGTGCCGCCGCCTCAAATCGCTCGACCTCTCCGCTTTTTACTGCTGGACCGACGACGTGCCGCCGGCGCTTGAATCGCACGCCGCGGTGGCGTCTAATCTCACGCGCCTGGATATTTTGAATCCGTCGTTTTCCGAGGGTTTCAAATCGGATGAGATCAAGGTCATCACCAAATCCTGCCCCAATCTTAGGGAATTCAAAGCCGCCTGCAGATTCGATCCGAGATACATCGGATTCGTCGGAGACGATGCCCTAGTTTCCATATCAATCAACTGTCCAAAATTGGGGATTCTTCATTTAGCCGATACGTCGGCGCTGTTGAACGCGCGCGGTGACGCCGAGCACGACGGATTCGCGGCGGAGGATGCGAGCATCAATGTTGCCACCTTGATCGAGTTCTTCTCCGGTCTGCCATTGCTGGAGGAATTGGCGCTGGACCTCTGCAACAACGTCCGAGATAGCGGCGCGGCGTTTGAGGTGCTCAGCTCTAAATGCCCCAAGCTGAGATCGCTCAAGCTGGGGCATTTCCACGGGATCTCTATGCCGGTTGAGTCGCAATTGGACGGCGTGGCGGTTTGCCAAGGGCTGAAGTCGCTGTCGATTAGGAATGTGGGGGATTTGGATGATTTTGGATTGATCGGAATAGGAAGAGGCTGTTTTAGATTGGCGAAATTCGAGGTTCATGGCTGCAGCAAGATCACAGTGAGAGGGATGAGGACTTTGGCTTCGTTGCTGCGTAGGACTCTGGTTGATGTGAGGATCTCGTGCTGCAGGAACCTCGCTGCGCGACACTCGTTGAAAGCGTTGGAGCCGATACAGGATCGGATCGAGAGGCTTCACATCGACTGCATTTGGGATTCGGGGCAGGAGCTAGATGATCTCGATGGAGTCGGTTTTGATCTCAATTGCGTGGATGTGTCGAACGAGCCTGCTTATTCGGGTTACGATTATGATTCCGATGGGTTGAGTAATGCGAGCAAGAGGTGCAAGTACTCGTACGATCTCAACTTGGAATTGGATGTGAATAATAGCAATGGCTATGAAACTGGGAATGGACATGGTGTGAGGACATGGGACAAGTTGCAGCATCTTTCACTGTGGATTGCGGTGGGGCAGCTCCTGACTCCTCTGGTGCCGGCCGGGCTTGACCACTGTCCGAACCTCGAGGAGATTCGGATCAAAGTCGAGGGCGACTGTAGGGAGATGTCGAAGCCGAGGGAGCGCGAGTTCGGGTTGAGCATGCTTGTGAACTATCCTAAGCTGTGGAAGATGCACTTGGACTGCAGCGACACCATCGGGTACGCCCACACGGCCCCGTCGGGGCAGATGGATTTGAGCCTGTGGGAGCGGTTTTACCTGATCGGGATCGGGCACCTGAGCCTGACGGAGCTCGACTACTGGCCGCCGCAGGACCGGGATGTGAACCAGAGGAGCCTCTCCCTGCCGGCGGCGGGACTGCTGCAAGAGTGTTTTGGGCTGAGGAAACTGTTTATACATGGGACTGCGCATGAGCATTTCATGATGTTCCTGCTACGGATCACAGAGTTGAGAGATGTTCAGCTCAGAGAAGATTATTACCCGGCGCCGGAGAATGATATGAGCACGGAGATGAGGGCCGACTCGTGCAGCCGCTTCGAGGCAGCTCTGAACCGGCGGCAGATCTCCGATTGACGTTGTAGTTTTAAATTTTCGAGTTCAGTGAGACATTTTAACATCACTTCACTTGTATAACAAATTTTGACAAATTGAATGAGATGATGGGATCGGAAGAGAGTCTGCTACTGTTTCATTCATTCATTGATTCATCGCGGAAAAATTGTTATCGTGCATGCTGATTGCTGCCATTTATTCCTCTTGATACAGAAAGTGGCGAAAAAGGAAAGTTGATTCCTTGGGGTGGAAAACTCAAACAAATTTTACAAGTGTGCCGGAATAGATGGTGAAAACTCAAGAGTGCTGTTTTTCTGTACAAGGAAATGAGCATGTAGATGTAGTATCTGTGTTATCATCACGGTTGTAACTCGCAGTCGAGCAAGCGAGCAAGTATTTCCTCGCAGCTAGGTCGAGCGTCGGGTTCTGCCCAGCAATCTGCAACCAAGAATTTAAGATGGTCATATCTCATGATCGATGAAAAAACAACGAAGTTTGAAGATCTTCAACGCGACTTCGTACCTGCAATCAACCTGCCGACAGGCCCTTGAGGCATCTCCAGTCGCAAACCCTCGTTTGCAACGGCTTGAACAACCTAAACATGGGTCGGGGAAAGCGATGAGTGTCTAAAGCAGAATTGGTTAATTGAAGGAAGTGAAAAAGAGTTGTGGCGTACCCGATCAGGTGGCATACCCTCCCATGGCCGATTGAGAGTGTAGAGTTCCCATATGATGACGCCGAGGCTGAAGATGTCGCATTTCTCCGTGAAAGGCTCCTTCCGAATGACCTCAGGAGCCATCCACTCGGGCGTCCCACCCGATGATGACTTGAGGGGCTCGTCCGTCGTGATTCTTGAGAGACCGAAGTCGCAGATCTTAACTGTCCAATGCTTGCTAACGAGACAATTAGCACTTTTGAGATCATGGTGAATTATCTTCATGCGGTGTATGCACATCAACCCTCTATTTTTTACCAAACAGGAGAAAATCAAATCAGGAATACCGAAATAGCCAAAACAACATATTTTACAGATATATTATCAGAAGGAAATTTCGACTGATCACCTGCAAATGTCACGTAGCATCTTGATTCTCCTCCGCCAGCTGAGTTTATTCTTCTGACCACTTAAGTGAATCAAATAATAAAGAGATCCCATTTCCATGTATTCCGTGACCAGCGATAATCGTGGAGGCTTCATGCAAGCACCAAGAAACAAGATGACTGCAGGAACATCATTAGTTGAAGCCGTATGAGTTTGACGTGAAGATTCACAGCGAAGCGAAGGCATAGATATATGAACACAGATACACAAGTTTCGATTTTAATGACTTCCACAAATCCAGCAATGCAATAAAATAACGTTGTATTCATAGAAAGATCCCGAGATGCATATTTCTTAGAAGGCAAAGATTTAGGCCTTTCCTGGAATCACAAAGGCACAAAAGTAAGTTTAAAGTTTAAATGCTTACTAATGAGTACTTATACTAAATTTCCGTCGTTAAAAATTTCCACAAAAACTTGCATATAGAGATTGGAACATCAATTCCATCACACACACACACACACACACACAGAGAGAGAGAGAGAGGAAACACTAAAAATAGTACAACAGATCTGAATGCACCTGACCTGTTCTGGAGATCTGGTGAACTGCCCGGAAATTAACTTATGTTTTGATATTTATGACCATCTATGAGATTAATATTAAATCGAAATCTTACATGCTTTAGATATGTAAAATTCAGGTTAATATCAAAACTCTTTTTTATTATAATTAGACATCGCCCAAAATTATAACGAAGCATCCCCAGACTTCAAAGTGAACAAGTTCAAGAGCTTGCTTGAAGAGAAGTACCATTTGGGTGGCGAAGGCGACTGGAACAAGAAAAACCAGATGAAAATTTCCGAGTTAGAATGATATCTCAGAAAAACTGGATGCCAGCAAAGAGCCAAAACCATATAGATCACACCTGAGGATGGATATTTCGTTACAAAAATCCTCCATGTTTTCGGCAGTGAGATCTTGCTCCAGAAACACTTTGATAGCAACCTCCGTTCCATTCCAAACACCACGAAAAACTTCCCCAAAGAACCCTGGATATAGGGTTTTCACTTGTCAAAGAAATAAAAGAATCCGTACGAGGACATCAAGCAGTAGCTACAACTAAATAAACAAAAACAAACTTTACTAGCAGATCTAACATGAGATATTAGAAGTTCAGGGACAAGCCAACTCTCATGTTCTTCGTCTTTCATAATATATAATATTCAGGGCACTGAATAGCTAGTCAAAAAAGAGCATTGCAGTTACCTATTATTGGCTAACCAATTAATCATATTTCCACTAGTCAAATAAATGCCTTCCTGATCTCCTATATCCATCGTTCCATGCAACTTTTATGACTAGAAAGTTTTTGGCCTCCCAACTTTCTTTCTTGTCAATGATATATTTCTTAGGATAGTCTAGTGGTTCTTACCGATCCCAACACGAGTGCCAACAGTCAATTCTGAGAAATCAATATTCCACTCTTCAAATGGTAGCAATGGCTTATTATGAAAGATTGGCAAGCCCAGAACTTTGTTCCATGTTGAAACCATTTCTTCAGTCACCCCATGAGCCCCACTTCCTTGAGGAGATGAGGACAATGCTTTCTGAGAGCTATGCTGCCTCTGTGGAGCATATTAGTAAAACATTTCATCAGATGTCTTGTCAAGGCCATCACAGTTAATGCCAGTTACCTCAGTAAATACCAGTCATATATTATAAATGAATTTAAGCTCTTGAAACACGAATATTGAGTAAATAAACAGAAGACAAATGAAATAATGGAATGGAAAAAGAACCAAGCTTTCCAGTTGCATCTAATGCAAGACAGATGACATTGCCTACCACGGGCATAGGGCCACCATCAGCATGAAGAAAAGCATTAGATTTGATATCTAGTCCAGATTGAGCTCTATAAGCTTTTCTCTCTATTCAAGAGTTATTAAATATAAAGGGAATTGTCTGTTTTTAATGGTAATCAAGTTATAATAACATACAACTTTGACAAGCATATTGAACAAACCAACTATGAAACTATGAAATCCTCTTCCAATACTCACAAGCTAACTCAAAATGGGTAAAACCACAGAGAAAAGGTTCAGTCAGAAATGGAGATAGCTTTGATAATTCAATATCCTAATTGACTGATTTAATGAAGCTCATACAAGATTTGCGATTTGCAGAAGCCAATCTGTTAGAAAAGAGAAAATGAAGAGGATATATTCATGGAATCGACTAGAGAAACAACAGTATGGGTAGGCTGAAAGCAGAATATATCTTTAAGGAACACTTATGATCAACAAAGAAATATAGCAAAATAGCAGTTTAATGATAAAAGGAAAGCTTAAAGCATACATACATCTTTTGTTTGAGCTGTGTCGTGCTTGGTATTTGAACCCAAGGATCCAGAGCCACTTTCTTCATGTCCTTGTAGAGGGCGATTTTGCTTCATAGATTCATTCATTGCTCGCACAGCCCTATTATAATCCAGAATATGTGATGTAAAAGGGAAGGGAAAAGGTCTTAATTTTGTTACCCGACAGGAGCTTCAGTTGGGGACACTTTACAAGTTAGGAACAATATTGAAATATAATGTCATACAAAATTCAATACTAACCTTACAATCTCATCACTAATTTCTGGAGTCATACTCATGCTTCTTCTTCTTAGCCTATGAGATGATGTACCTTCTAACCTGCGGCATGGTTTAAATGAAAATATCAAGACGCTAAAACAACACAAAGCAACCTAAATCACTCTAAACTACATTAGTGAATTCACATCCATGTACAGACTTACTAAGGAAACAAATGCAAGCTTTTCTCATCATAGTCCGAGAAATTTCATTGCAATGATGATGATTATGGTATGAAACGAAGCATGATGACATCATATGTTATTTCCTTCAAGTTACTAAATTAAATGCTTTGGAGTATGGAATGTAACCATCAGATGAGTTTCATAGTTTGTTGAGAGAAGCACCCCATTGTCTTCACTCTTTTACCACAGAGTTCTCAAATTTTATCATTCATAAATCAAAGCAAATGAAGCATCCGTGTGTTTGGAAATGCAGAAACCAATATCTCAGCAGTACTTTCTGAGTTATAATGAATTGAAAGTTAGAGCATAAAATCATAGAATTGAATAATAATTTTGATATAGGTTCCTCTGAGAAAACAAGAAAACCTTGAGTGTGCAGTCCTATTAGAAGCAATGGCCTTTCTCTGACTCTTCCAAAATGAATCACCAATATTTGGTTCACTCTGTGACAGGCTGAACAATAATGTTAAACCTATGGAAATATTCTCCTGATTCTTGAGAGAAGAAAACTAGAACTAATTAAAGAAGCAAAATTTTGAAATCTGAACTATCATAATACCTAAATTTTCTATCAATGGATTTTGATCGCATCAGCATCATATTCCTTAACGAAGGGCCCGCATTTGAAGATGCTTCTCGTCTAGACTGCATCAGACCATCTTCTTTTTCAGCACTGTAGACAGTAAATTACTAGCTCAGGCAATATATGACGCATACATCACTAAGAAAATGGTAATCTTTTCTGAGAGATGGCAGACCCCCACAATATCGAAAAAACGATATCATCTGTGCCGTGTTGAGTTTAAAATTACAATGGTGCTGAGAACAAGAATGAAATGACTGTTCTGCTAACCTCTGAGCTTCAACTCTCTCAGAAACCCCATAGAGAGGGCTGTTTGGTTCCATTGGTGAATCACAAGAATCATAGTCTGCAGAATCACTCTCGCCAGCAGCAGATATGTGAGTCATGTAGATAGCCTTAGATGATCGAGGTATCAGTTGGCCAGGAAACCGCATTAGATCCACCAGCAACTCCACAGAATTCAGTACAACTAATACAGACATGTGCTTGTATGAGTCTACACACTCAGAATAACCTTCTGTAGGTAAGCCCTGATAAGATAAAACATGAGATTAGATATTGGAAAAAAATTCAAAGCTTTTCAGGTTCCATAATCTAAACTACAATTCCCAGTCAAAGCTACAACGATAAGAATACACCTACTTAGAAATAAATAATACAATAAAAACATTCCCCATACAGTCAAATCTTACCACCACCAGCCTACTTTCAAGTCCTACAGTATCTGCGAGAACTTTGAACAATATTGCCCGAGGTCTGCAAGAACCATGCTTTATTTGCCCCAGCAACTGAACACCTCCATTTTCAGATAAAACCATGGCTGCCTCCGGAGCAGCATTCTTGGGACTTAGATCCAGATTTGGTCGTCTGTATACATCAGATACCTAAAAAGGGTGTTGGGTCATTGGTCAAGAACCTCTCATCACAATTGCCCATGAGAAATGCTGAAGGACAAATGAACATTAATATGATGAGAATGGAAAAATCGACGGAATGGGGATGCGAAGAGAAATGAGCCACTGTAAGTTTCATACATGACATGAAAGATAGAAGAAGAGTACGAAGATTCATAGCAACTTTAGACCATTTCAAAACCATAAGACAGTATGCAATACGTGTCTCACAGAGAAAATAAGACCTTTTATTGCATCACAACAAGAAAAATTCATTTCTGAATGCTGAAAAAAGCATGAGCATGTTGTCCCTTTAACAGTTACAAAATGGGAAATTTTTGTCTCCTTTCCATGAAGTTCAGAAGCAATTCCAGTGGATATACCTCTTGTGCAGCTAAAAAACCATGGCAGTATGCAGAGTAGTAATTAGTAAATTATAAAATAACAAGAAACAAGAGAACCCCATGAGTTGCACTATTATTACTTGGACAGAGCAATGAAACTTGAATGTGAAGTTACCCATGAAAGTCCGTGAACATTAGAAAAGTGAATAAGATCATACAAGCGATTGAAAAGAAATAGATAGTGTTCCAGATAACATATTGGTTATAATTGATATTCAAAATTAAGAGGACCACGAGAAACTTACTAATCCAGCAATCTTTTTTATCATAGCTGGAGGATTTGTTTGTAAACCCTTAACCAAAGCTACAATATACTGCTTTAGCTTAGAAAGTTTCTTATCTTTCTCAGCATCAACAAGAATGACATCAACTCTAATACCATTAGTCTCCAATGCATGAAGATCATCTATAGTAGGTATATCTTTGTAAAGCTCTTTGAGCTTTTTATCCTGTCAGAAATAACACAGTAATTATTAGCCATGAGAGAGAGAGAGAGCGAGAGAACAAAGGCTATGAGCACAGTACATTTATATTTACTTGATTTAAGAAAATTAAACATAAAGTTTCTAGGACAACAACGAAAAGAAATAAAATGCCCATTACTAAAAGATACAAATGCAATGCATTCAACGAGTGTATTGGAGAACAACTCCCGAACTTTACGAAGATAAATCAGGAAAATTCACAATAGCACGTGCATGTTTGAAAATAATAATTATCGACCAAAGAATGATATCAGCATTTACAATACAGATTAGTCTTGAAACATGTATCAGAAGCACAGGATACAATTTTAAATAAGGTAGTGATTTCCTCTCTCCTCTACCTATATAAAGAATTCCTTTTCAATACCTCAAAGAGGCTACACCATTTAATTTTCACATGAGCTATAATGAATAATATTCCAGTTTGCCACCATCCTCCACGCTACTGAGATGAAAATGTTTTCTATCTAGGATTTTGGTTCTCAAAAGCTAAGACATTCTGAGATTTTCATGTTAAGCTAGATTCTTTGAAGAATCTGTATGACTGAAAACCTAGATAATATTTTACTCTTTTGGGAAATAATAAGAGCAAGAAGAAACCAAGGAAAACACTCATACAGGTAAGCATTGTTCACACATAGAAAAGCAACAAGGTCTTACTACTGCTGAGTTCCAACTAACAGATAATTCAAATGCTAGATTTTCCTTCTATATGCACAAATCTAGTAATGAGGTCGACAGTTAGAAACTAAGAAAATCCAGTACCTATAACCCCTCTCACCAATAGATGAGATCATGAGAAAATTTGATCATTTAGAAGCTAAAAGGATGATCTGACTGGATGACACATAAAGAGAAACGCAAGCTTTCAAGTGTTCAAAAGTGGTCTAGATGAAATATTATTTTTTCCTTTTCTGAGATTTATATGATATGACCAAAGTTACAAGGTTTTGTGTCAGGTGTGATGGTTTAAATCGACTAAAACCGTTTTATGATCATAATCCATACGTGCAAATTTGTTTAATCTGAGCATTTAATACTGTAGAAATTAGAATCAATATTATTCACATAAACTTCTAATGACTCTATAAAACCACACCTTGTAACTGCAAGTCTTTGACTCTTAATGTTTTTGCACAGCATGATTTACATATAGGCTGTATGTATTACCATATTAACCCTGTTTTCCTATTTACAAAAAGATCGAAGTACCGCGAAAAAACTAGACATGCTTCAAAATTACTTTCTTCGCAAAGTTCTGAAATGGACTTCTCTAGAATATCTAGCAAACTCTATGCAGTTATCTCCACAGACGGTGTTTTCAAATTCTAAAACTAATGGAACAACATTTGGATATCTATCCAATGATCGACTTTAACCACCTTGACGTGCAAAAGTCAGCGCCCATATAATGGCATCCGACATTTATGCTTGGCTGCTTGCAGAATTTAGTTTCAGATTCCTAAGCTACCCTCAAAGAGTATCATGATCACTAGGATAAATTATCTCTGCACTAGGTAAGTAACTACTACTTCCTGGTAATACTGGTGCATATCTTTTTCAAGTCAAAGGGCACGAAATCAGGTAATGAAAATAGAAATATATATCTGAAATATGAGAAGTTATATGCTTACAGCAACAGCAGAGTAGAAACCGTTGGGAATTTGCTCAGAAAGCATTCCTGTGCTCCAAAGAATCTGTGATGCTGAAATGCATGAGAGGGAATCATGTTTCTCCTCATCATTCAATTCTTTATTTCTCAGATTATTGTGCTTAGAATCCAAGGAGACAGAAACAGACTGTTCGTCACCAGGTGACCTATGCTGTGAAGACTCAGTATCATCTCGTGTATTTTCCATGTCCATAATCTCGTGAAATGAAATATCATCTCAGTACTCTTATTACTCTTTTAGAGTGCTTATCAGTTGCAAAGTTCCAAAAAAGCAACAAACTTATTGCTGCAAATTATCTTTCAGCTCCCCAATGGAGGGCCATATATGACCTGAAAATTGGACAGAAGTTGAGCATTTAGAACCTGCATGCAAGTATTATCTCATCTATGTAGATTCAAAGTGACAAATGGAGGAGTAACTAACTAACTAACGAAAAACACCAATTAAAAACACCAACTATATTTGGTATTGAAACTTCAATGAGCACACAAAAGACAACCAAATAGCTAATGCAGAAGCCACAGACAAGTGTGGGAACTTAACAATAAATTCAAGAGAGTGAAAAACTTCAAAGACCTCTATCCTCAGAGAAATAACCTAAATAAATACTCCCTCCACCCCCCATATTTATGCACCTTTTGTCATTTTGGTACGTCCCACAAAATTATACACCTTTCCATTTTTGGAAGTGACCCCACATTCTATTTTACTTCTATACCCTTATCTTTATAAAAATTTACAACACTTTTTCACTTTCCAATACACTTTCCCACTTACCAATACCTTTTGTGGGACCCACTAAAGCCAAAGTCAACTACATTTTATTAAAACCCGTACTGAGTCAAATGGTGCATATATGTGGGGGACGGAGGGAGTATATAAGAAATGTGAAGGAACAATGCAAATCACAACACAAAGTCTACTACAGTAACACCTTGAACCTCGTTATGCCTAATAACTTTGTATCTTCACATTGCTATTCAATTGGATTCCTTAAAGAAGGGAACAGGAGTTGATGTACATACAACTGACTATCTGTAGAAAATTAATGCCCAACTAGCAGATATCATCGACTTACGGGAAACCAACCCATAGCATCTGAAAGGATGTAGCAACATAAGAGCTCCATCAATGAAATACTACTGGACTTCTCAAATCTTAATTCTAATATCTTCACCATAAACAGATGCCCCAACAGTTACATCTGGTTTATCTCCAATGATCCACATCTTAAATCTCACTCCATTTTGATCCTATCATTTCTAATTTTCCAACATCTGGACTTCTGAAACAGTGTGAATATGAACAACTACTGTCCGCAGTCATTCAAACTAAACCAGATCTCCACACCGTGTAACACAACTTACAGGTGAAAAGAGAACTAGTATGATAGAATTTCAACTGATTGGATTTCAAAAAGTCATGGTGCAATCCTCACAAAGAAGAAAAGTGCATGTCTCGTCTATAACATTCAGGATCAAAGGTGCTTATCAAACAAGCCAAAAATACATTAATACAAGGCATCCGATTCCACCCTAACAACTTGAATTCAAGTACAGCCATTAATAGGTTAATTATGGTGGCATCATCAACAGCAGCAGCATTAATCACCGCCAAATTTTCCCAACCGCACACCTCTGACACAACGCGTATCGAGAATAACAACAAACCAGCTACTAAAATCGAGTTTCCAGATCTAAACCGACATCAACTTACTAATCACAACTTCAATCACACATCCACATACACGAGGACTTCGATCACTTCAGCTCAGTGCAAATCAACAAACAGCTCGAACAACTCGGAACTCGAACAATACGAAATTAATAATAATATTGATATTATCATTAATAATCTCAATAAGAGCGCATTAAATTTGATCAAAAACTTAAACAAATACCGGAAAAACAATGTCGTGATTGGAGAACCAACCGCCAGCAGATCTTAGCACGGAAATTCAACTACATTTGAATCCAGCAAGTGGCGAAACGAGCTACTTCATCTGCAGAATTCGGCGAAATTTATTTGAATGCAATCTGTTTGAAGCATTAAGTTGAGAGGAAAATCATAGATGTAAACGAGGTAACAGTGAAATGAAATGCTTAAATTTATATACCGAGAGGGGCGGGGGTTTTATTCCTTTCAACGATAATTAATTACTTTTCCGGGTGGGTTCAGATCCGGGTTTCCATTCGGTTTTTTACTAGATTGGGAAAAATTGAAGTAGATGGGCGGGGATGGCGACCTCTTTATACTCTTTTTTCAGCTTTCAAATATTTATATCCCATTATTTACTACCATTAATAACCTTTTAGGTTCGTGGAAAAAAAGAAAGAAGAAATTACTTTTATGATTAGATCATTTGAATTTAGATGTGTAAAATAGATCATTTGGATGTAGAATTTGACCTAAAATTTGACTTTAGGGTTATGTTAGGATATAATGATCATCCACAAATGCTTTGAACTAGATGTGGTCATAATTAGCAATTACTAGGGGTGGTAAACGGTTCGGTACCGGTTAATCGGTACCGAAAAGAATGGTTTTGATGGTACCGGTACCGTACCGGTTAAGGTACCGATTTTCTCTAAAAAAATAAAAATATATTTTTTAATTTTTTTTTTTTAATTTTCAAACACTAATTTGACATATAATTTTCATGTTTTTCAATTTCAAATACAAATCCAACAAATAACAAACACTAATTTTCAAATACCAATTCAACATATATCTTTTTTTCCAATTTTTCAATTCATAAAACAAATTTTAAAATTAAAAATTAGAAATTAAATTGAATTTTAAAATTTAAACCGGTACCCGGTACGGTATCGGTTAACCGGGTACCGAAAATTTGCCTAAGATTCATACCGCGTACCGGGATTAGTACCGATTTATTCGGTACTTGGGAATCGGTTCCCGGGACGGTACAGATCCGGTACCGATTTTTCCGCTGAATCGGTTTCCGTTTACCACCCCTATATATAACTATTCAAAACAATTGTGTCTAATTAATATTTAAATGATTGTGAATTTTATTTAAAAAAATAAAGTTCATAACACATGAAATTAATAAAAACAAAGAGTTGGAGTGGCTTGAAGACCTGAGTATATGTAACAAAGATTATAATAGAAAATCAACTAAGTTGAATGTTGTTCACAGGGAGGTTTCTCAAATTCTTTAGATGTACCTACTAATATATATTTTCAACTATTCCTTTAATATGAATTCTATTTATTTTTCTTATTATTTATTACTACAATATATTTTTAACATAAAAATGATACAATGGACAAAATTAAGTAACAATTTATTTTATGCAATTTCATACTCTCTCAGTCCATGAAAAGTGTTCCACTTTTCCCATTTAGGGTGTCCACAAAGAGTGTTCCATTTTTCTTTTTTGGTTAAAACTAAAAGTCCTCATAATTCAACTCTCACATGATGGGACCAGTACTCCACTCACATAATTCCTCTCACTTTTTTATTAAAATCCGTGCCGTCCACAAAGTGAAACACTATTTGTGGACGGAGAGAGTACAAAATAGACATTAATATATAATTTTTTAAAAAGAATAAAATATAGGATCCGCTTTAACCCCGTACATATGCACGGGTGGCACACTAGTATATAAGAATTTAGATTACTATTTTAGGACTGATAATTTATGTTAGGCGTTTTGAAGTTTGACCAAGTCGACAGACCTAATTATTTATGTCTCCTACTTGAAATTCTCAAAATCACGCGTTAAGTTTTTTAAAACATATTGTATCATATCTTCAAATAAAAATTAAAAAAAAATTATATGATTAAACCCACTTCTACTAAAACTGGAAATCTATTATTATTTTTAGGTTAATGCTTTCTTAAACTAGTTTGTAATCCGTCGAAACTCGAAAGGGGATTATTTGATATTTAAAGTTTAATAAAATTAACTACGTATAAATAGTCGAAGTAACTCGAAATAAGAAGAAATTTATAAAAAGCATAACCCGTTGAGATTCGACGGAGAATTTTTGATATTCCAAGTCCAACAAAAATAACTATGTATAAATAGTCGAAACAAGTTCAAATAAGAAGAAATTTATAAAAAGCATAACCTGTCTAGATTGTAACCCGTCGAAATTCGACAGGAATCATTTTATATCATGATTTGTAATCATTTTTAATTAAAAGTTAGTCTATTAATCATTCTCAAATTCGTTAATTGTTGTTGGGTCCCGGAGGGTGACTGAACTGGTGTATGGGGGGGGAATACACCAGTGGATGTTCGCAAGACAGAGAGTTCAGTTTTAAAACGGCTGAGAAACTGTGACTGAAGTAGTTCAGTTGGAGTGACTTCAGTATGGGAACCTGTCACCAAACTGAAGTCCAGAGAAAGATCAGTTTCTGATTTTAAAACAGAGAA
>JAYJMF010000017.1:408029-431754 GCA_036873715.1 Salvia sclarea
TTATTATTATTATTATTATTATTATTATTATTATTATTATTATTACTACTTCAAAATAACAAAACAAAGTGAATTTTCTTTAAAATTGGTGCAATTGATATAAAATTGATAGTTTCGAGTTTAAAAATATATTTCCGATAATTTAGGATATAATTAATATTGTTAAAATAATTTAAGGTATAAAGTGATACTTACCCATTTGCCAAAGTGTCCAAAATTCTTATCACAACTTTCCCAAATTGACCAAAAGAGCACATACATTTTCCACCATGATTGCTTGGTTTCTTTTCATAATCACTCCATAATATCATTTTCCCACATTTCCACCCTTCAAACCACCTTCATCCCTTCCCTATATATATATATATAAACCCACACACACACACACAAAAAAAAAAAAAAAAAAAAAATACCAAACCCCATTTATGCAGCCATGGGGTTATTAGCATTATTCATAACAACTGTTGCAGTATTAGCCACCGCGATATCCAACGTGGACGCCAGAATAGCGCAAAAAGGTTGCGCTATCTTTGATGGAAATTGGATCGTAGACACCTCGTATCCTTACTACGACTCCTCGCAATGCCCCTTCATCGAGGACCAATTCAACTGCCGCCTCAAGGGCCGCCCCGACGCCGGCTACACCGCCTACCGGTGGCAGCCCTCGGCCGCCGGCTGCCGTCTTCCCCGGTAAATAACTTAATTTTTTATTTTTTATTGAACTTTCTGTGAAGTTTTTTTGTTGGTTTTTGGTGTCTATGAGCTTTCTTGTGACCACGTTCTTTCATGTGTGATGTGGTGGTTTCCATGTAAAACAATTACTATATAATTGTTACTTTTCATTTGCATGTTAAATATTTTGTCTCTTTCTTTTTGTTTTAGGTTCATTTATCTAGAGTTAGCGAGATACTACATCGCGTCTATACATGAAAAACGTTTACTTATTTTCTTTTTTATCTGTCCATGAAAAATGTTTATGGCATACATATAAATTTCCTAACTTTTACCTTTATACTACTACTTATTTAGAAAAAATATGCCATGGCCCACTAACTGTAAAATTATTACATTTTATTAAATTTGTATCACTAAAACTTGTGAATAAATATTATGGTGAGAGAGAGGGATATATTTTTATATATTTTTTGCTTCTTCTTCAATTTTACTAACACAATATATATTCACCAAAAAACTTCTTTAAAACCTATAGAAATTAAGATATTAATTTCGTAGTTGTTGTACTTGTACTACTACTATATGCAATATATCAATAGGGGATTGGTAATTGTGAAAATCTTATTATCGTGAGAACGTGAGAATTGAGAATTGAATTCATTGTGAAAATTGATACATTCATCGTAACAATTAATGTACTAAAAAATATTGGAATTTCCACTCATGAGTGAGATTCAAATTAAAATAATGTATTTATTGTACATCTTTATGATTGAATGATTGA
The DNA here is from genome assembly GCA_036873715.1 of Salvia sclarea. Classification (NCBI taxonomy): domain Eukaryota; kingdom Viridiplantae; phylum Streptophyta; class Magnoliopsida; order Lamiales; family Lamiaceae; genus Salvia; species Salvia sclarea. The sequence continues at coordinate 409,489 of JAYJMF010000017.1, forward strand.
AAATTTGTTATCAAATTATCACTAGTAATAAGTATTAATTAGTTGAACCTTCTCCATACCAATACATGCTCATAAGTGTATACCTATTATAGATGGTGAATTGCTGAATTTATACGATAAAATGCATAACATAGAAATTTAGAAATTTGACTAGACGTGACACTCATGCATGTCGTAGTTTTTTCTTTTCTAATTAAATTTAATGTGATGGGACTGATAAACAATAAACAGCAAAATTACTTTAATTTGGGACCATCTATTATCTATATCGTGCTTTCTCAATAGTTGTTTACCTCAATTATTGACAAATTTCCCAAATTTAATCACGTAATTATCTTATAGGTGTAGCTAGTTTCGTCTAAAATCATCTTTAATTATTTCGTCTTTTTCTCTCTCCCACAAATAATTAAAAAGTTTTTTTTATTAAATATATGGTCCTGTTTGTGGAGAAAGACCTTGCGTCTTCAAATTAAGATTATCATCAATTTATGGTAATACGTTATTTTCATGATTTTTGTTCACATTTTTCTTTTCTTTTATTAATTGTCTTTATAGTTTGATATTGATTGTGCAGCTCATGACATATATGATATATCTAATAGAAGTCTTTTTCATGTCTAATGATGCAAAAAGTCATAAGTTAATTATGTATACTTTATATCTATCCAAATTACTATTAATTAATTGGGGTGATTGAATTATTGTAGGTTGAATGGTGTTGAATTTTTGAAAAAATTAAAGGGCAAACAGCTCATGTTTGTTGGAGATTCTCTAAGTCTTAATCAGTGGCAATCTCTCACTTGCATGCTTCATGTGGCTGTACCTAATGCTAAGTACACCTCCAAAACCATACAAGGCCTCTCTACTTTCACATTCCCAGTAAGATTTTATTTTTATTTTTAAAATAATTTTTTTTTTGTTAGTATATGTATTTTATGGTATGATATATTTTGAAATATTATAATATGGGTAGAAAATAGCTTCGTTGCTACAAATCTAGTCCGGTTATCCAACTACCTCGTCGAAGGAAACGTGACTTGGAGTGACGACTGCTAATGTGGCCGTAAATTCTTGCCTCGTCATCACGTCATGTTTCCTTCGACACCCTTACATAATCGGGCTATATTTATAATGACATGGCGGTTTTGGGGCCATGTTTGAATTTGTTAACGCTGGGTTAGAAAATATTCATATGGACATACATAAGCCCAGCCCACCTATAAAGTAGGTATTCACATGGCCAGAAGTTGGGCCATATTTTATGGCCCAACATTCTAAAGTCTTTAAATATTACTCCCTTCGTCCCATTTTTCTTATCCCGTTTTCTTTATTTGGCCGTCTCATTCTTCTTGTCCCATTTCCTTTTTTGGCAAAAAACTACACACAAAAAACATGTGGACCCCATGTGTACTATACTCTCTCACACTCATCAACTCTACTTTCTTAATCTCTGTGTCCAAAAGAAAGAGGACAAGAAGAATGGAACAAAGGGAGTACATCACTTTATCTGTGTGAATATTTTATGGCCCAATATTCTAAAATATTCAAAATACGGCCGAAAATTGCTCAATAGTTATAAGTACAGCTCGATTATCTAACTATGAAGAATGGTACGTGACGTGGACTGTTAATATGTTACCATTAATTCGTGGCAAGTCATAACGTGTTTTCTTGAATACAATCACATAATCAGATTATATTTGTAACAACAGAGTAATTTTCGAGCGATATTTGAAGACTTTGAACCAGTCTATATTTAAATATAAGTCTAATTATATAAATATGTAGGAGTATGATGTGTCATTGAAGTTCTATCGAAATGCATTCTTGGTGGATATAAATAATGAGGCAAGAGGGAGAGTGTTAAGGTTGGATTCCATAAGCTCAAGCCAAATATGGGGGAAAATGGATTATGTTATTTTCGATTCTTGGCATTGGTGGCTTCACTCCGGCAGGAAACAACCGTAAGCTAATTAACCCAAATTTCATATTACATATTCCAATATAACATGCACATTATTGATTTATTGTTTATAATATGTTGACCTAGCTAATAAATTAAACATGCATTCAAATAATAAAACTCTTGTATAAACGAATTAAAATACTAGGTAATAGTACAAAAATCTGACACGTATTTATGTTTGATTGAGATGTCTCAGATGGGATTGGGTCGTGTACGGAAATACGACGGTGAAAGACATAGACCGTATGACTGCGTACGAGAAGGCACTCAACACATGGGCTAAATGGATAGATTCCAATATCGATCCAACCAAAACTCAAGTCTTCTTCCAAGGTGTTTCTCCCGATCACGACAGGTATATACACACACACACACTATATATCCGCTCCGATCATTTAATTGTATGTACTAGCAGCTTATCCAAAAAAATAATTTGGAGGAAATTAATATTAAAACAAAAGAAAAGAAATCGAAGTATGCCATTATAAAAAGAAACGAATAAGCTTTTTATTTAGGGTAAAAAATTATGCCTCTTTTTTGTTTGGGGAGCTTGAGCGCACCCCATCTCTCCCCTAATCAATAATACACCGGCATTTAATTCACGTTAATATTTTATTTTATTTGATATTATCACCGAAAAATAAATTTGCAAATTACATAAAAACCAAAGCATGATATTATATTTTATTCCAGTATCTTGAACACTATTACTCCCTCCGTCCCGTCCAGATTGTTACGTTTTTCTTTCTGGGACGCCCCAACGAGACAGTTACGTTTCTAAAAATAGAAAAAATAAGGGGTTTTAAACTTTCTTAGGAGGGGATTAATTATCCCTAATTTAGACCCTTATTTTTTTTTCTAATTTGGGTTAACCCAAAAATCTCCTAAAATACTCACGTTTACTAATTTTGAGGTTCTAAATTTATTTTAAAAAATTAATTAATTAATTAATTACAGATTAAATATTTCAGAAAATAAAAATAAATTTCTTATAAATAAAAAATACGAATTAAAAATTAATTGAAAACACTAATCATAAAAAAGTCAACAAAACTCCACAATTAGTAACCCACTTTAACTACTAAACATTAGCTCCTAAAATTCCACGCTCAAAAGAAACGTAACAATCTGGGCGGGACGGAGGGAGTATAAATTATTCGACCTAATAATCTGAATATTTTTTTTGTTATAATGTTACAAAATGAAGCTGCACGGGACATACAGCACCGGTGAAAAGACCAGGAAGCCCTCACCCAGCAGAGATAGTGCTGGAGAAAGTCCTGAGAGGGATGGGCAAAGATGTCTTTTTACTCAACATTACCACACTCTCACAGCTGAGAATTGATGGGCACCCATCAGTTTATGGGCATGGGGGCCACAGGGATTTGGACTGCACCCATTGGTGTCTCAGTGGAATTCCTGACATTTGGAATGAATTCTTGAATTACTTCATCAATTAAAAAAAATATATCGAACTTTCGTCAAATTCTGATTTTGCATACCATCTTTAAAATCTGCATGTGAATTGCTGAAATGTTAACTTTTTTTCTCACTTCGAAATCGATCATGATTCCGGCTTAGTTAAGTGATGCTGCCACACCGCACCGCACCGTCAAGGGACGATGCCGTGTTATTAGATGTGGCTAAAATGGTGTCTTACTTTGTAATTGGAAAGTTTGTCATTTTAAGCCAGTAATTTACAAGCAGATTTTAAAGTTGGCATGCAAAGTCGGGATTTAATGAATAATAATGCAATTTGTCAATTGCAAAATTATAATTATTGTTATTATGATAAATTGATAAAGATCGAGGATTAAATTTTTCTTTAAAAAAAATATTGCATTTGTCAACTATTTTTATATTTGAGGAATACTGTAAATGTAAATAAAAGAGAACGAGATCTGAGGATACAATTTAATAGTAATATTTTGTTTATATTAGATGTCGGTGGCTTTTTATTAAAATAGGTGCATGTTGGCTGCTTGGACGAGTTTTTCAAATTTAAATTTTTGTTGGTCAAGACTCGATCTTTGTGCCCATAATGTTAGAACGTAAATTTGAGTCATTTAATTGAAAATTATATTGTTTTGACTTTTGTGGAATTGTATTTTTGTCATTGAGAGGAATTTATGAGAAAAAATTACTGTATTTGACAAGCAAAACTGCAAGGTAACAAAATTATACTACTAGTTTAAATTAATAGTATGTCATAATTAAATAATTAATTTTTATAGTTACAACTTAATTATTGATGTTCGTAGTGCAGATAATTAACTAAATGTTTGTATTGAGGTATATTAGTATATATATTTTGCAAAAATAAAGTAAATTTCCATAAAATCTAAAAAATATATAATAATTCATCATAAAAAGAGTAAATTACAAATATTAATGTCAAGAATATTTCGTTACAAAGTCCACCATGTTGAAGTGGACATTGGGTAATGGAGTGATGAGTGATTTGGAAATTAATGGATTTCATTCACAAGCATATATTATCAACTTTTATTTCATGTGCATCGAAGTTGACACTTCACTTAGCTTTTTTGTGCATTTGTGCTTAACTTTTTGTGTCTTTGTATTTTATATTTTTCATTAATGAAGATTTATAGGACCCTATCTATGATGAGTAAGTTTATTATGTTTTAAGAAGTAAAGGAAATATAATTTGTTCTCCTACATTATGTTAGCATACAAAAAAATAAAATAGGAAAATGGATTTATTGATTGATGGTTCTAAGAACTACTTTTGTAAGATATTTGGAATTCAACATATTATTCGCTCCGTCCAACGAAATTTGCCTCCATTTAATTACAAAAGTAATGTAATTTAGGAAATATAATTTATACGTAATTGTTCGATTTTTTCCTTGTTTATTTTTTCGAATATCATTTTCATATTCATTAAATAAGATAATTTTAGTAAAATAATAATCTAACATAATTTCGTTTAATTTTTTTGAACATTTCAAAAAGAAATAATCTACTAATTTCGTGAGATTGTCGAAAAATTGTTCGATTTTGCCTTTGTTTATTTTTCCAAATATCATTTTCACATTCACTAAATACATAATTTTAGTAAAATAATACTTTAATACAATTTCAATTAAAAATTTTGGACATTTAAAAAAGAAATAAATTACTACTAATTTCGTGAGACCGACGAAAAATTGTTCAATTTTTCCCTTGTTTATTTTTCCACATATCATTTTCACATTCATTAAACAAGATAATTTTAGTGTAATAATACCTTATATAATTTCGACTAAAACTTTTGGGATATTTCAAAAGGAAATAAATTACTAATTTCATGAGATAAACAAAACAAATAAAAGAAAAAAAAAATAATCTAATTTTCGTATATCGGCGCAGTGGTTGGTTGAGTATGTTGGAGTAACAATAACTAAAAACTGTCCAAAAAACTGTCACATATTTTTGCGAAGCTTATATTTTTTTTGCAAATTATTGAATAATAGTGAGATTTACCAATGATTGATTTGTATATTTACCGCTTACCACCATAGAAATGGATAATGAGATATATATGTGTGTGAATTCGCAGTTGGCTCCACTACATTCTCTTTATCTGCTTCCTTGTGTGAAAATATCTTCGTTTCAATTCCCACGTCATTTTCTTGACTTAATGCCCGGGAACTGTTTGACGAAAGTTCTGAGAGGCATATCGTTCAGCAAGCTCCGGTAATGGAGATGAAAAAACGGTTAATTGTTGTGTTTATATCTTCATTTCACTTGATTTTCTTAGCTATGCCTGCTTCAGCTGCTACACTGCCAACACAGCAGCTCCTCAAAGATGAAGGTGATAAATTGATTTATGTTTAGCAATTCAATTTTGATGCTGTCACTACTTCAAGCTTTGGTTTTTGGTGTTCTTGAATGGCAGTGGGAGCATTGAAGGAGATAGGGAGGAAATTGGGGAAGAGAGATTGGGATTTTAGCAAGGATCCATGTAGTGGAGAAGGGACTTGGGGTCGAAACGACGTGATTGGCTTTGAGAGTTTTGTCACTTGCGATTGCTCTTTCGATCAGAATACTACTTGCCGTGTTGTTGGGGTGTATGGATTCTGACACTGTTTGATGTTTATTTCCCCGTTATTTTTCTGAAAATGTATGATTATGTTTCTTTGTTCTTGTTTATTAGGATTTAGGGCTCTGTAGTGTGTGTTTTTCCATGAGCAAGTGCCGAAAATTGGGAATTTGGCGTTATTACCAAGTTGCCGAGCTTTTTGTCTTAGATTTCTCATATTAATTGGAATTCCCTTATGCATCAATCATTATAAGCTATAATACATTTCAGAAAAGCTGCTTCTAACTTATGTATAACTCTTACATGTACAATACTACTTGTTGGATTGTTGGAATGTGTGAATTCCAACTCCATTTGATGTTTATTTTCCCATTATTTTTCTGGAAATGTTTGATTCTGATTCTATGTTCTTGTTTATTACTTATTAGGATGTAGAGCTGTGAGTTGTGTGTCCTTTTCCATGAGCAAGTGCCCAAACTTGGTTTCGTGATATTACCAAGTTATCGAGCTTTTTCCATCTTAGATTTCTCAGATTAATTGGAATTCCCTTATGCATCAATGTTATAAGTTATAGTAATACATTTCAGAAAAGCTGCTTCTAACTTAACTATGCCTCTTCGATATATTGATCTAGCTGAATTTTTATATTTAAGCTACGCGTTATGATTGTTACGAATGCTGGTTAATTGTAGCTTTTCTATCGATCATTTCCAAGTAAATTGCTGCAGGTCTTTGAAAGGACAGAATCTCACAGGAATCGTTCCACCGGAATTTAGCAAGCTTCGCTACCTTAAGAGTTTGTAAGTCGTTATTTTAAGATCAAAGCTATACCTCCATTTCTTGAATATGTTAGTGTTTGAAAAGAATTCCGATTTTGTTCAAGCAGTGCAGTGAGGTTTCTCCGTCTCTCTTGTGCAGGGATCTTAGTTACAATTGCCTAAGCGGCTCAATACCTCTTCAGTGGGAAAATATGAGCTTAATTGAACTGTAATTCTAAGCTTTCCGCTCTTACTTTATCAATTCATCCACACATAATCGTAGCTGTGTCGATTATTACTCTGTTTTGTGCCAAACATATGCAGCTTTGTGATGAGCAACAGATTATCTGGTCCTTTTCCAATTGTCGTCACCAGAATTACCACTCTCGTAAACCTGTATGATAATGTTCTGCATCTTTTCTTTTTCCCCCTCTCTTCATTATTTCAACTTTGATTCTATTTTTACGCCAAATTGATATTGAGACGTTGTGTGCAGGACTCTTGAAGGGAATCAATTTCACGGGCCAATTCCTTCTGAAATCGGACTCTTAGTCAATATGAAGAGCCTGTAATTTTTCTTACAATACACCACATTCTGATCAATAAAGCTTAGTTCCTTTTTCCACAAAGAATGCCCTAATTGGTTTGTTTCCATTGCGTATACAACCTTTTCAGTGTTCTCTCATCGAATGCATTTACAGGAAACTTACCAACTGGATTAGGCAAGTTGACTAAGTTAGTCGATTTGTGAGTTCCTCATACCATTTCCTTTTTTCCTTTAAGCTATGTTATGTTTTCCTTTTGCAAGGATTTTTATTTCACGTTGGAATTCTTCGATTATGCAGGTGGTTAAGCGACAACAACTTCACAGGAAAGATACCGGATTTCATCAGTCATTGGAAGCAGATTGAAAGAATGTAAGCAACCTCATCTTTTGTTTAAACTCTAACTACATGAAAATTTGTATGCGATTCTCTGAGAACATGTTTTTGAGTTAATTTTGGGATCGTCACAGGTTCATGGTGGGTTGCTCCCTTCACGGACCGATCCCTTCTTCGATTTCTGCTCTTACACGCTTGACTGACTTGTAAGTAGTTCGATATTATTCTTACGTTCTCGTTTTTGGGCTGTGGAAATGTCGAATAATAGTTTATCCTCTTACGACATTTCAGGAGGATCACTGACTTGAGAGGCGAAGCATCTCCTTTTCCTCCCGTAAGCAATATGAAGTCCATTACAGTGCTGTGAGTTTCTTAATAGTTTTTTCGATTTCACTAAACTGCTTCGACTCTAGGATCATTTGAAATTTTGAAATCAACTCTGATACACAGGATACTGAGAAATTGCTTGATACAGGGTGAGATCCCCGAGTTTCTTGGAAATTTGGAAACGTTGAAGACGCTGTAAGTGTTTGAGACTTTCAATCATTAGATTAGAGTTCAATTGAATCATTACTATATTTTGGAATGCTTCCCGTTGTTTAATCGGCTAAGTGAGTTTCTTCTAAGAAAACAATATTAATCAACTTGTTGATATTAAAGTTTGTACCTTTCCGATTCCTCTAATGTTGAAGAAGGTTTTGATAATATCATATCAGAAATAACATTGCAACATTCGATATTTACGTTTATAATGCTTTGAAATGTAGGGATCTTAGTTTCAATCATTTGACCGGAGAACTTCCAGCTTCGTTCGCCCGTCTTGCAAAAGTTAATTTTATGTAAGTTCGTAATCTTTCTTGTTGGTTTAGTTTTCATTTTCAGTGTTTTGTCGCTAAATTAACTCTTGTCGTGTGCTGTAGCTATTTGACTGGAAACAGACTCACTGGACGAGTACCGGGGTGGATTTTATCAAGAAACAAATACGTGTGAGGATCTTTCTTCGACATATGTGCTTAATCCAACGCTAATGGCTTTTAATGGCAATGTTTAAACTTGATCACCACTTTCACTTACACTTTGCAGAGATTTCTCTTATAACAATTTCACATTGGACGAATCTTCACCTGTTGAATGCCCACGAGGGAGTGTGTAAGTGTTTATTTTCCGTTTTTCTTTCTTTCGACCAATTCTCTGTCAATAGTCCGACCCTATATTCCCGTGCTTATGTTGCTCCAGAAACCTTGTCGAGAGCTACTCACCGGCTGCTACTCAGTTGTAAGATTACATGTTATGCTTTTCACTAGACGAATCTCGATTCAAAGATTGCAAATTCCTTACAAAATTAAGATACATACATGATCTTCATTTTCCATTTTGTCAAGTGGTGCAGTTCACTCGTGTTTGAAGCAAGGTTTTCCATGCCAGGATCCAAAACGTCAGCGTGAGTAACTCTTCGATAAATTGAACTCATATCGAGCTAGTATTATATCGTTGATTACTCAATAAGATGAAATTGAGCGTATAGAATGTTTCTTTGTTTTGAATTGTTAGCATAAACTAACATTTGAAATATCGATGATCATGAAGAAAGTGTTCATATAACGTATGCTAGTTTGTGCTGTTATCATTCCTGGAATTTCCCTCGATTAAAATTTTGGCCATATTAAAGTTGACGTGTCACGTGGCATCGGATTGTTTTTGGCATAGCATCACTTTCCCATGTACAGACGACGTGGTTTTGTGAGAGGAAGTATATGTGCTGTCATTTACATCTTATTCTTCCTTTTAAACATACAATAAATATATTAGGGCTCACAAACCATTTTTTTTCAGCTTCCGTTTCTTTCTATCGAGAGAAAATGTAAATGACAACATATATACTTCCTCTCACAAAATCGCGTCGTTTTGCACGTCCGAAAGTAATGTCATGTCAAAAACTCTGATGTCACGTCAGCTTTAATTTGGCCAAAATTTTAATTAGGGGAAATTCGGGTAATGATATGTATTTAGCCACGCCACCATTTTTATAGTTTATCGTTTTACAACTAATTTGCCCTTACTGTCTGCCAACAGAATATTACTCACTTCACATTAATTGTGGCGGCGAAGAAATAGCCATCAACGGTAAGACGAATTACGAAGCTGATTTAGAATCCAGAGGCGCAACAACGTTTTACTTGAGGGAGAAATGGGCTTTAAGCAGCACAGGGGACTTCATGGACGACCCTTTTGAATCCGATAAGTACATTATGACCAACAGTCGCGCTCTGCGTAATGTCACCGGCCCTATATCAGAACTTTATCGAACAGCCCGTTTATCGCCTCTGTCTCTCACTTACTATGGCCTCTGCCTCATGAACGGGAACTACACGGTGAAACTTCACTTTGCTGAACTCTTATTCACAAACGACAGTACATTTACCAGCCTTGGGAAGCGAGTGTTCGATGTCTATTTGCAGGTAAAATGCCGTCTCCTCCAACTTTATATGAATGCAGGGCCTGAGCCAAAAATATGGCTTGGAGAGAGCTACACTGATTTTAAATAAATCCAATTATAAGGGCGCTTAAAAAAAAAAAAAAAAAATTGAAGATTTAAAAATCATTTTTTTTCTAGGGGGTGCTCAAGCCCCCCTGCCCCTGGCGATGCCTCTGGTTGGAATGTTTCGTCCTAAGATTATCTAATGTGTCGTTAATATATCGTGCGAGTGCAGGAAAACTTGGTGTTGAAGGATTTTGACATCTCAGCTGATGCCGGTGGGGCCGGGAAGCCCGTTGTAAAGACTTTCACGGCAGTTGTTAGAAACCATACTCTGAAGATCCATCTTTACTGGGCGGGAAAAGGAACCCAAGGCATCCCCGACAGAGGAAATTACGGCCCTTTGATATCAGCTATATCGGTGGATCCAAGTATGCCGTTTCTCTTCTTATTTAAATTTTAAAGCAAATAGGTGTCTTTATCGGAGCTAGGGGTGGGGGGAGCCCAAGCACCCCCTATCAAAAAAAATAATTCCATTTTAGCTCCCTCCGAGCAATATTTCTTGCCCCGCCTTATACATAAGCATATGAATGGCCCTCCGTTATCAATTTCAGGTTTTGCAAGTCCCTACAAAAACACTTCTACCACGAATTATGACTTAATTTGAAACGATACGATCGTAGATATCTGTCTCGGTGTTGAGTTTAGAAGTCTCTCCATGGCATCTCTCGAATTTAAAAAACATTTCCACTTTCACAGAAATTGTAAACTTGATATGCATAGTGTGTAACGTGCATCCAAGGATGCTGCATTCTCATTTTCATGTGTTAATTCTGCTTCTGGTTGATCTACTTAGGAAGAAGTTTAATACAATATTTAGTCACGGAATTTCATATTTAAGTCATGAATTCGCAATCAAAAGAAAAGGGCGAAAGCCTTTTACAGTTGTTAGATTGCTTGAATTTACAACTTTTTGGTTGTGCAGATTTTAAGCCTCCCGGTCATCACAAGAGAGTCAATGCCGTTATGATGGCTGAGACAACGGCTGCAGCAGTTTCTCTTCTACTTCTCGTTCTATGCGTCTTGCGCAGGAAAGGCTTTCTTGGAGGCAAAAGCTCTAATTATAAAGGTACCTCTCCTCTAAATGTTACTATTTGCTCACGTTTCGGAATATGCTTATTTTGGATTGCTGGCATAGATTGGAGAATTGAATTTGTTGCAGTTACAAGATAAGCTTATCTATATCTATATCTATATCTATATCTATATCTATATCTATATCTATATCTATATCTATATCTATAAGTACGAGATCAAGATATGCACGAATCTCGTTTGATCGCCAGATCTTAGCCTTTAATGCTAGTTTGCCAACATCTCAACCCTTCCCCGTTTTCTAACGACCATATCTTTCGTGATCAGAGCTTAGAGGCATTGATCTACAAACCGGTCGGTTCACGTTGAGACAGATCAAGGAAGCAACTGGGAATCTTGATCCAGCTAACAAGATCGGTGAGGGTGGTTTTGGGCCGGTTTACAAGGTGCACGTCGTTTTCTCTAATTACTTTCTGTTCATTAAAAATTTCCAACATATCGCACACTAGTATAGTTATGTGAGCCTCTCGTAATGCAAATCTCTTCGTGTCGGCTACCTAGAGCCGTTAAAATGCCCCCCCAAGCCCATCGGACTGTTCATAAAAGTCAGGCCGGTTCAGACTGGGCCGAAAATTATGGAAGCCCAAACCAGCCCCAAACAGTAATTATAGTGTAAAATTTCATGGCTTTGGACGGGTCGGGTCTGAACCCGCCCAAAACCGGGCTTGGCTGTTTCGGGCTTTTTTGACAGCTCTACACCTACCTTTCCCTTGTGCAGGGTCTATTATCAGATGGAACCATAATAGCAGTGAAGCAGCTCTCGTCCAAGTCTAAGCAAGGAACGCGTGAATTTGTCAACGAAATCGGAATGATTTCAGCATTTCAACACCCTAACCTAGTAAAGCTCTATGGATGCTGTGCTGAAGGAAACCAGCTAATGCTCGTCTACGAGTATTTAGAAAATAACAGTCTGTCTCGCGCCCTTTTCGGTGAGCATCATACTCCAACCACCAGATTCTTTTTCCACATTCGGTTCCACTACTTAACCGCGTTCGATTGGCATTAGGGAATAGCTCAGTCGAAAAATTGAAGTTAGACTGGCCGACGAGGATGAAGATTTGCCTCGGAATAGCTAGAGGACTAACATACCTCCACGAGGAGTCGAGGCTGAAAATCGTCCACAGGGACATCAAGACCAGCAACATTCTACTCGACAAAGATCTCAACGCGAAGATATCCGATTTTGGCCTCGCAAAGCTTCACGAGGACGGAATCACACATATTAGTACGAGAGTTGCTGGAACTATGTAAGCTTCTTCTGCTAAATTTTCCAAGATTTTACCTTTCTCTGTGTGTGTTGTTATATTCCTTGTTTCGGATTCGGAATGCAGAGGATATATGGCTCCAGAATACGCGATGCGCGGCCAGCTGAGTAACAAGGCGGACGTGTACAGCTATGGCGTCGTAGCTTTGGAAATCGCGAGCGGCAAAAGCAACACAAACTACATGCCAAAGGAAGACTGTCTTTATCTTCTTGACTTGGTACCCCTCCACACTTTTATCCTTGTTTCCATGATTCAAGCTCGTTTTTCGACGGGCAAACGAGCTGTCGTGCACCGAGATGGTGTTTATTTTTGGTGATAGCTTAGATAGATGAAAATAAGGGAAGAAGAGTATAGTTTATGTCCTGAACTTTGGCCTTTTTTTTGGAAAATATCCTCTAACGTCTGTTTATTTCTTAAAAATCTCAAATTTTTAAAAAAATTGTATAAAATTATGGCCCGAAATCCGGCAACAAAATGATGAATCACTTCGTCGGATTCTTGCCTGGATTTTATGTGAAGTTGTTTCCACCTAAGATCCCGGGCCATAATACATTTTTTTCAAAGTGCTCGATTTTTAAACAATAAACTTTAAAGTTGGGGACATTTTTTGAAAAATAAACACGAAAGTTCCGAACATAAACTACACTCGTTCCGATGTCTAATAGGGAGAAAAAAAAGAGAAAAAATCCACATGAGAATCTGGCAAGATGATTCATCTTTCCGTTGCCGGATTTTTCGATCTTGGACCATAATAACAACTTTTTTCGAAGTTGGAGACAATTAAATAATGTAAATTGCGGATATTTTTCATAAAAACGCCAAAATCCGGGCTAATTTTGAGCTCGTTTGATCACATAGTCCTCTAAACACTCGAATCCTGTGTTTTCTCAATCTGATCTATCACTCAAAGTAAACGCCCTAAAGAGTCGATTCCCACACACAATTTCTCTACTCTCATCAGGCCTCGGTTTTGCACGAGAGGGGCAGCATTTTGGAGCTCGTCGACCCGGAGTTGGGGCACGACTACTCGCCCGAGGAGGCCACGGTGGTGTTGAACGTGGCCCTAATGTGCACGAACGCGTCCCCGAGCCTGAGGCCGACGATGTCCGAGGTGGTGAGCATGCTGCAGGGCGAGACCGCCGTTCGCGATCCGGTCTCCGAGGCCGGATTTTCGACCGGCGATTCGAAATTGAAGGCCATAAGGAAGCACTTCTGGGAGAGCCAGAGTGTGAGCCATAGCTCCATGATGAGCAGTGGTGTGGGAACTGATTCATTCTTGTCCAAATTGGATAGGGAAGAGAATGATAGTGTTAGAATATTGGCCAAAACAAGTGATAGTGATGATTGTATATAAATAGGTGGGAAACTATTTAACATTTTTAACTTACCTAAATAGAATGCTTGAGTTATTCCATTTTGTAGTATAAAAGGTGAGATGATGTATTTTTGTAAACCCTTAGGTATCTATCTATTAAGTATTGGCTCATATTCTTTTCTGGTTCGTCCCAATATAATTAGTTCGTCTCATTTTAGGACACATTTATCACTGGCACAATTTTGATAATATATATTCATATTGATACTTTACATTACTTGTATAGTATTTCTCAACTCTTCTAAAAATATAAAAGTGTGCTGGTGGGAGCTAATCACATCATTATTAGGGTAATTTCATAGCCTAATCTTTATAATAGACGGATGCAGCTTAGTAATTCTTCACTATTTACAAATATAACTCGATTATTTGACAATGTCGAATGAAATGTGACATAGACTAACAAAAGCTGATTTGACCGTTAATTTTTGTCAAATAAGACAAAATGACACAATTTTGTCTTTTTTCTTCAAGATAGAAAAAATGTTTTGTTCTTTTAAATAAAGCGAAAATAATATTTTTCCACCAAAAAAATTAAGAAATAATATTAAAAAAAAATGGCTTATCTTTCTTCTATCTGATAAGTGCAGAAAGAGTTCAAATTGAACTCATAATTTCAGTTACAGGTATCGGTAAATGACACGCTTCGTTTTATGTAACAAAAATTAACAGTCGCGTCAGCTTCCATTATATCATATCACACCATTCATTCATATTTCATGCTATAAGTGATTATTAACTCCATTAGCAACGCAATTCTAAAAACATCATACATGATGCTACTTTTAGTAATGCAAAATTAATATATCTAATATTATAAATATGATGTTTTTTCCTAACAAAAAATATAAAAAATATATATGATGTTTTGAACACAAACACAATATTTTTAGTACAATTTGACTACTATAACAAAATATTCAAAATGAATAAAAGTCAAAACTTCGTTTACTATAAATAAAGGTCTTTTTAGGTGACACATCGTAACATTTTATCCAAAGCTTCCGACAGTGAAAGCGAACGCCACAAACTGCAATTGAGAATTTTGGAGATTCTCTCTCTCTCTCTCTCTCTCTCTCTCTCTCTCTTCTCTCTCTCTCTCTCTCTCTCTCTCTCACACACACACACACACCATATCTCAGTGAGCTTTTTCCGGCGCAATCCACAAATATCTAATCGGAATCGCAAACTGCTTACAAAACCCAGAAATTTATCCCTTCTTGAGAGAACCCACCACATGTTCGACGAAATGCCCGTGAGAAAACTATCAGACTAATTCCTTCCCTTTTTCATGGATGGAGAGCTTAATCTGCTTCATCTCTTCACCCCCATTCCACTGCAGTAACATAACCAGATTTTCACGCGTAACAGCCTTCTCATCTCGCTCCGGCGGCGGCAAGAAACCCAAGCCGAAACAGCTGCAGCTTCCCAAAAATCTCCGCCACCGCCGCCGCACCGAAGCTCCCCCAGACTTCCACCCAATAATCCATCAATCCGAGGATGAAATCCCCCAATTTGAATCCAGTTCAGCTGAAATCGAAGCTGGCGATGGCGAAATCGCGTGGGAGCCGGAAGAAATCGAGGCGATTTCATCCCTCTTCCGAGGCAGAGTGCCTCAGAAAACGGGAAAATCGAGCCGGGAGCGGCCATTGCCGCTCCCGCTCCCTCACAAAATCCGGCCTTTGAAAGCTCCCACGGCGAAGAAGCTGATCAGAACCCACATTCCTCTCTCGAGGCAGCCGGTGTCGAATCGGATCCACAAGAATCCAGCATTCTTGATCGGCCTAGCGAGGGAGATCAAGGGGCTCGAGCCCGATGAGAGCGTGTCGAAGGTGCTCGACCAATGGAGCCGGTTTCTCCGAAAAGGCTCGTTGTCGTTGACCGTGAGGGAGCTCGGGCACATGGGGCTCCCAAAACGCGCCTCGGAGGTGCTCCGTTGGGCGCAAAACGAGCCCCATTTGTTCCCCGATGACCGGACCCTCGCCTCCACGGTGGAGGTGATGGCGAGGGCGCACGAGCTCAGGATGCCGTTCGAGCTCGAGAAGTTCCTCGAGCTCGCCAGCCAGAGCGTGTACGAAGCCGTGGTGAGGGGCTTCGTGAGAGGCGGGAACACGAGGCTCGCCTGCAGGTAGGAATCGAATCGAAGGGAATATCACGGTATTCTATTCGAATTCGTGAAAATTCGGATATTCGATTCGTTTTCGAATATTAAATAAGATTCGTATTCAATTCGAAATGATATTCGAAAACTAATCGAATATTCGGTTTGAATATTTTGGAGCCTAATCTCAACAATACTATTCAAATATTCGGTTCAAAATTGATTCGTCTTTCGAGACTATTCGATTTGGAATTATGAAGATTAATCTATAAATAATATTTTAAAAAATATGGTGCTATATCCCATATAATTACATAATAATTTATGTTTTTTTATATACACTTATTATTATCCTCTTTTTTCTCCATTATTTTCTATTATTTTATATTATATATATATTTATATATTACTTAATCAAATACTTTCGAATATCGAATTGAATACCATAATTTTTTACTTGTATTTGAATTCGAATAAAAAAATTACAAATACGAAGATTTTGAACCGAATACCGGATCGAGCTAAAATATCTGATTCATTTACAACCCTACCTGCAGGCTCCTCTCGGCTGCCAAGAGAAGCAAGCGCGTGCTGAGCTCGAGCCTGCACGCCAAGGTGATCCTCGAGCTCGGGAAATGCCCCGACAAGATGATGCTCGCTCTTCCCCTGCTCGAGGAGCTCGCGAGGAGGGACGACCTCGATTTAAACCAGCAGGACTGCACGGCCATCATGAAGGTCTGCACGAGGCTGGGGAAGTTCGACGTCGTGGAGGCGTTGTACGATTGGGCGAAGGGGAAGGAGAGGGCCGGTGGGGTCGTGATGTACACGACGATGATCCACAGCCGGTTTCTCGAGGGGAGGTACCGGGAGGCGATGGCGGTTGTGTGGGAGATGGAGGGCTCGGATTGCCCGATTGATCTCCCGGCCTATCGCGTGCTGATACGGCTTTTCGTTGCCTCGGGCGACGTGTCGAGGGCCGGGAGGTACTTTGCTAGGATGAAGGAGGCTGGTTTTGCTCCGACGTTTGATATTTATAAGGGAGTGATTGGGGTTTTTATGGCTAATGGGAGATTTGCTAAGTGTAGGGAGATATGTAGTGAGGCTGAGATGGCTGGATTCAAGATAGAGATTGAGGGAATGTGATTATGTGTAGTTGTTTGGCAATCTAGAGAGATTATATGATGTAGATTCATTTGTGGGATTTCATGGTATGATTTCATCCAAAATTGTGACTTGAGATCTTTTGATTCGAGAAATCGAAATCTGGACTTTGTTGACGACGAAGTGTAACTCAGTCGACAAAACTCTTCCCCTCCAACTAATAGGTTGTTGTGGAAAATGTTTTAGTACACGCCAAAATATTCATCTCCTCGAGCCCGTCAAAGCCAATATTTTGATCTCTCGAATCAAGGTCTTGAGCGATGGGAATTTGAAATTTTGGACCACCAATTTTAGAGTGTTTGAAGTGCAAATATTGGGAAGTTTAAGATACGTATTTGCTACGTTTTAAAAGTCATGTTGAAATTGTATTTTGGATCAAAGTTTGTGATATAAATGGCAGATATTCCAAACAATTATATTCCATGTCAATCAATTATTGTTGAACAATCTCATTGGTAGGAGCATATCTTTCTTGGAAGTCCAGTTGACAACACCAAACATAGAACAGCAATCAAAAATCAAAATGAAGGTAAAAAAATAATGGTCCATAATTTTGTTGATTATTACTTGATAATATAAAAACTCTAGCAAGAGTATAAACTGAATTTTGTTTGGCTGTGAAATGCTTATAGATATCACTCTAGGATGACTCTAACCCCCCGACCGATGATGCAAAACACACCGATACCTTACGGATGTAAGATCGATACTTATTTCTATCCGATGAAGCGAGTTTCCAAACCCTATGCTCCAGACCCAGCCAAACGCCTCCTCGTTGCATTGGAGACTGCCACCTGACCGAGTTTATCTTCTTCTCGTGAAACCATCCGTTCTTGGAGCGGCATGTACGGCCTTAGCCAGACACCGGTGTACACCTGGAGACGAAGCCGAGATCACATCGTATAAGAAGGAGAGAGACAATATTTACATACAAACGCCATAACGGGGACTCTGTGCTACATTGCTCGTTTATCCATAACAAGGAGACGGCCGTGCAAAGATTACCTGTGCTGGCCTCATTATCTTTGTGTCGGGATCATCCAGGGACTCTCGCCAGTGAGATAGATAGCCGGCCATTCGAGGAATTGCAAACAGCACGGGAAAGAATTCCGTTGGGAAACCCATAGCCCTGGACACGAAATTGAGATAAGCTACGAAGATGCTGAAATCGTTGCAAACGAAAACGAGGCCCGAGGGAATATCAGTTGTATGTAAAGGTACCTGTAAATTAAGCCGGAATAGAAGTCGACATTGGGATACAGCTTCCTCTTCACAAAATACTCATCGGATAGTGCAGCTTTCTCTAAGGCTAAGGCAACCTGCAAATGAAATCAAACTGATTTTCAAGCATTAATTGCATCATGATAATAGTAATGCATCAAAATTCACTTTGTAAACGGACCAACCTCTATAAGAGGATCCCTGCCAACAATTGAAAACACTTCCCCAGCAAGTTTCTTGATGACCTTTGCTCGTGGGTCGTAGTTCTTGTAGACGCGGTGGCCAAAACCAGACATCTTACGCTTCCTGGAGATTATGGCATTTTACATGAACATTTGACCAGTTTTCATAAAAAGATTGTAATAGGCATAGAACGATACCAACCTGTTCTTTACACCTTCAATGAAGTCAGGAATATTTTCTATGCTTCCAATCTCGCTCAACATCTTAAGCACAGCCTACAAAGTAAACAAGCAAGAGTACTTTGGATTTTAATGAATTCTTGTTTCATTGAGCGAAAAACCGAAAACAGTTTCATTTCATAGAATCAAATGATGAGTACCTCATTTGCTCCACCATGAAGAGGACCATAGAGAGCTCCGACGGCACCAGAGAGGGCTGTGTACACATCAACACCACTGTAGAAGCAGATTTACATAAGTTACAAACAAATGCAATAATGTTTTATTGTTCAAGAAGACGATGAGGTATAAACCTTGAAGCAAGGTGCCTTGCAGCTGCAGTTGAGCAATTCATCTCATGTTCAGCATGTAATATGAATAGGATATCTAATGCACGAGCAAGCCGAGGATTTGGTTTATAAGACCTATTGCCCCTGTTTTTTGACATCAGAACATTAGTTAGAACATCACCTCTAGTTTCAACGAAATATAAACATTTGCTAATGCACTAAGACAATGCAGTGACTAAACTAGGATGTACTTCACTTGATATCTAATGCACTAAGGACTAAACATATTGGAAATCGAGAAGGAATTAGCACGTACAATGAGTCAAGCATATATAAAAAATTCTCCGAGTATGAGAGGCTGCTGGATGGAAGGACAGGTGGCCTCCCTGCCATTCTCAAATACGCAGCTGCAGCAATCGTTGGTGCCTGAATATATTTATAGCCTTTTTAATATTTCTTCCACCAAATCTCATGAACAGCAGTGAAAGTAATTTGTTGAAGCAAACAAGCATGCAGACTGTAGACATTATCCAAGTATCAAAGCTATTAGCCGAAGTGAAGGAAGAAAATGGTATCACCTTCCCAAGTATGCGGACAATTTGTTTGTCTCTCACTTGCTTAGACGCGTATATGTCTTGGCCCTATGTCAAAGATCATTAAAATGAATAAATAAACGGTTCAAAATTATTACGAGAAGATGAATTCTGAATCCATGCTAACACCATGAAAAGTAACCCATGTTTTGATGGGGTTTCAAGCACTGAAGCAAGTAAAAGCTGATTCAAGGAATGAAAAAAATAAAAATTAACAGTTTGATGCCACTGATATTCTCGAAGCTGATCCCCATATATCCAACACAACTTACTGACAGTATCTTGGAGCACTGAGTTGATATTGCAGAAGTGTACCATATAAATACATGATAGGTGGTACTAAATAAAGAAGAAAAGGTGTAAGAACTCTACATCTAAAAATTAAAGTTGAAAAGGCTTACTCGTAAAGCTGGATTGGCATCTGGATGAAAGACTGAAAGCGCACTCATAGCACTAACAAGAACACCCATAGGGTGAGCATCATGGGGCATTGCTTGTATGATGTCCTGCCAAATATGGTGAAAAACCATTAGAAACTCTATCTTCATGTACAAAGACCAACCTCAAAAGCAATGTGCTTTGATATAAGTATATAGTAAAAAAATAAAAACACAAAAGCATACTAGGTATTGTCAAGCAGAGAGAGCAGACTCTCGGACACATTAAAGCAGTATGACTAAAAGGAAAGAGGATATCTGAAAGTGATTGTTCCATTCAACAGTTGCAGGAAAAAGAAGACAACTTAGAGTAAAATACCAATATTCCTTGAGGAACAGCTGAATGCTGTGAAACGGAAAACTCCCAATCTGCCAACTGACCTTCAGATGGTAGATTGCCATACACTACCCCAAAAAAGGAAAGAATTAATCAAAATCTAATGCAGAAGAAATGAAAAAGCAACCATTAGAAGAAACATATTGTCAACAATCATCAAATATCTATCTTAGAGTTCTTAAGGAACTTCGTTAATGCAATTAGGCATTCATCTCATATGCAAACACAGTGTAAAGCTTACTCAAAAGATAAGCCACTTCGAGAAAGGAACTCCCCTCGGCCAGCTCCTCAATCGGATAGCCCCTGTATCTAAGAATCCCTTCATCTCCATCAATATAGCAGATCGATGATCTCACCGGGGCAGTGTTAAGGTATCCCGGATCGTAAAGCTTAATCCCCTTGTCATTCTTTCCAATAGTTATCTGTCAACATTTACTTGATTTTATCATTCTTCATCAATGAAATACTCACACTAGCAATTTAAAGAATTATTCAAATTAACGGTTGGAAAACGTTCACATACGAACAGAGAATAAGAATTTTGGCGGTAAAATTGGCTCCGCACGGATACACACGCTTCTCTAATTATAATGAAAATCACGATGATAGTTAGCTGTTAACAGTGAACACTCACTTGATTTCATCATTCTGCTTAACGAAATGGTTAATTCAAATTAACGGTTGGAAAATGTTCAGAAACAAACAGAGAATAACAAATTTTGGCGGCAAAATTGGCTTCGCACGGATACGCACAGCTTCTCCCCCAAATCATAACGAAATCACGATGAGTAACAGAAACAGCAGAACTTCAATTCTCCAAAATAGGGAGAGAGAAAAAACCTTTTTGAGGTCGGTTGCTTTGATGGTGCCTTCCTCGGAGACCTGAACCTGGTACTTTTTCCCGGTGCGCTCGTCGATCAGAGTTAACGCTCCTTTCAGATACGGCGGCGGCGCCACGACGGCGGCGCAGGTGGAGGATTCGAGAACTCCGGCGCCGGATTGATCAATTGAAGCTGAGAGGTGAGCTGACAGCACCGCCAAGCGGCCTCGGGCGAGTGCTGAGTGATCGACACCTTCCATTTCTTCCTCGAATTGCTGAATTTTTCTCTCTGAATCAAACAGTTTGGGAATGAGCTTCAATTTGCCGGATCGCTTGCACGTGTGTATGAGAGAGAGAGAGAGAGGTTTTTCGCGCTTCAACAGAGGAAGACAAATGGAAAAGGAAAACAACCAACTCGATTTGGATAAATGTTCAATTATTAAATAAATATAGTAATTAATTTGTAAATTCGTAATTAGTTTGGATCAAATCACTAAATCAGTGTTTAGGAGAAGTGTAATAGAATCTAGCGTGATTAGGAGAGGAAAAAGGTGATTATGGGATTAGAAATGGGGCCCAGTTTGCAGCATGGGTTTAAGGGGATAAATAAATAAAAACAGATGATTATTTTTTCAAGAAAAAAAAAAAAGGAATAAAATGCGTTGGGATGCGCACATATATTATCCTTATCGTCTCCTCTCCTAAGCTTTTTTTTATATAAAAAAATCACTTTTCCTTGAGGAATTTAAAATAATTAAACAAAATAAAATTTAAAAATTGTTTTACAATTTATTGAACTCGAGGCCTTTATATTTTCTTATTATTAACCATTCTACCACCAAGCAAAAAAATATATATATACCCATCTCATAATATTTAGTTGGACATTGGACTTGTGATGCAAATTATGGATTATTATTATTATTATTATTATTATTATTATTATTATTATTATTATTATTATTATTATTATTATTATTATTA
>JAYJMF010000017.1:433319-451746 GCA_036873715.1 Salvia sclarea
CTCGACTCATGGCTTAGAATAAGAGCGGCAAACAATTGGCCTAACGTTAGACCGGCCTAACGCAAATGTTTGTCTTTCTCTAATATCTTATGTCGAGTTTGTCACACCAATGTTTGCACCCCATGTGTGGTTAACGAAGTATAGAGAATATACCTATTGTGAATTACTCTCGTTATTAAAATAAATATATTATTGTTAGTTAATTTGGAAACCACACATTGGAGAATGCCTATTTGTGAGACTTACTCTTTGTTAGCCGCCTATCTCTCCACCATCACATGATCACCTAATTAATTTAATCATGTTACACGCCATGCTATTTTTGGGAGTGTAAACATTGCAGATATTTAAGTTACCATTATTTTCTTAGCCATAATTGGAATTAAAACTAAATAATAGTACCACAAAAAACCCCAAAGTTAGGGACCAATCGACCAAAATTTAACAAACCACATTGAATTTTTATGTACCTAATTAACAAATCGAAAACTGAAGCGTACGAAACTGGCGGTGTCGATCAATTTCCAAAAAAACAATTTTTATCCTAATTTTAAAGCATAAACATCATAACATTTTAAAACATCAATATATTTATTTAACCAATTAAAATATAAAAATTTATAAGATATCATTAATAAATAATTACTAACTCTATCCCTAATATATTTATCCAAATTTTCTTTTTGGCATGTTCTCCGAATACTTATCCCTTTTTTTTTATATATACTTTTCTCTATTTTTCTTAAAACCATGTCATCCCAAAAGAATAAGTTAATCTATTGAGACGGAATGAATATTAAATAAAATAACATATTATATATTTAATATCAACATACAATAGGTTTCGATCTCAGTTCGATAACCGCTCGAACCATTTGACACCTAAATCAATAACCTAACCGGTCGAAACCAGCTGGTGCTTCCGAATAAAATCAAAACCGCCACTCTAGACAATAGAACCAAATCCAACCCATCGGCTTGGTCGGTTTTCCTGTTCACTTCGGCCCATGTACACCCCTATCCGAAACCTATCGATTCAGTCTTTTTTTTTTAATTTCAAAAACATTTTCACGTATATCTTGTACATTTTATTTATTCAACCCTGTATTTTCCCAATAAAAATAATCCAAAGACACAAATTGGGAGGGAAAGTAATTAAAAATCAAAAAGTGACTTAACGCGTTGTTGGACTATTCAAAGCTAGAGCAATGCATGCAAATCGTATGCAGACATTATCACAATCACACATTCACATAGAATGATTGAACATTCACCAAACTCATTGACAACTATTGCATGATCCATTTTCTTAACTCAACCAACCGTTACAAAGATTTTTTCAAACCGAAATAAATAAATAAAAAAATTAAAACTTTATCCAAATATATATATCCCAATTTTGGCATCGACTGTTCCAAGTAATTTCCCACCTCCTATAGGCTATAGGTAAATACCAAAAAAATGAGGAAAAAAGTTCAAATTCTTGGTGAAATGCAGTTGGTTTTGCAACTACTCCTATATTAACGAATTTTTATGATTTTCCGCAATTGAAGCGTGCCATCAAGAATATGATGACATACTTAGAAGAAACACGAGTGCATAATTTGAGTTTATTATGTTCTAGTATAGTTTAGAAATGATTAATTAGAATTTACCAATTCATGTTAGAATTTTTATATTTACTTTGATTTTTTTAGTTTAAACAAGATTATTCTGGTTATAATTAATACACCAAAATAACCCTTATTTCATATCATAAAGATAAAAATTGGGCCGTTGATATAGAAAGATAAAAATAACTTCCCATCTTCACGAACTGCACTATTTCACGTAGTAAAATGAAGGCTTAATTAGTTCACCATTTCATGACTAGGAATTCGTGATATGAAGGTTTATATTTCACCATTTCACAAATTGTTAGTCGTGAAATGGTGAAATAAGCCTCCATTTCACGAATAGCAATATATAGATACGCTATTTAATAGTTTTTTTTTTTTTTTTCGACGAGCCAAATTTTTATCTTTATTATTTTAAAATGATTATTTTCACAATTGGCTCTTGTTCAAAATCCCATTTTGTATATATATTAATTATAATTTATTATCAAAATGTATAATACTACAATATATAGTGGGATCACACCGAAAATAATGAAATAATGGATCTCATCAATTACCAAAGAGTGAAATACCTAAAATCTGTAACACAAGGAGAAATAGGAGACGTAAAATCAAAGATATAGTGACACAATATTCGAATCAAAACTAGCATATGATAAATTAATAAATACTATCATACCGAGTTCCATTTATAATTGCATCTAAGATGTAGTAATCCAAAACAAGAATATATGGAACAACAATAATATTAATTTATATATCTCTTATTTCTAAACAAGGAGATCGAAGTCAACGGCTAGTGATGGGCGGCGACTGCAATTAACTACAGAAGCATAGTTATTATAACTCAATGTGTCTGAACGAAATAAATCAAACTTATTGGTTCAGTTAGGAGGTCAAAACTCGACTCATAAATTTAAATTAAAATTAAATTTCCATTGGAATACATTCATTGCCTTGTCCGAACTTATCTCAAGTTTAATGCACAATAAACGAAGTCCGTGTTGAGTTATGGAGCCTGAAGATACCGCGAATCCGACCAAACTGAGTGACAATTTAAGTTCTTGGGCCTAATCGAACTTATGACTTGTTTTTATCTAGGATTGTTTTCTATTAACAAATAGCCGCAGTATTCCCTGAAATTGTATCCGGAAAATGAAGATGAACGTAATATTTTCCTGTTATTCTATGTTTTACTCTGACTCGACATCATCCTCAAACGTGCAATGGATAACAAGTTACCGTCTGTCTTTTCTTGATTTTCATAGCTACTATGAAATGAACACAATATTCCGTGTAATTGTATCGAAAAATAAGTGTGACATCTCAGGCTTAATTTAACACCGACCTCTCAGACGTGAATTGTGTAACCAGTTCTTGTATATATTTTCTTCATTTTCATAATTACTCTGTGCTGACACGAATATGAACATAGTATTCCCAATAATTGTATGCCAAAATTATTAACACTATACTCCCTCAGTCCCAATTATATAGGCTGGTTGGATTTTCCCCAAATATTAAGAAAAAGTATTAGGAAAGAAAACTTAAGAAGTAAATTTTCGAATATGTCCATATCTATTGAATTTTAATTAGCTGAGGTGAATCGAATTAAATAAGGATATGCTGTTAAATCAATTAAAAAGCCGATACTTTTTTGTCGAAACAAACTTATATAATTGGGACAGACATAGTAAAATCTATAACACAGCAGCGCCCTCGAACGTGAACTACATACGTAACCAGTTCTCGTGTATTTTTCTCGATTTACACAATTTCTTTAGTGCTAACAAGAAGATGAAGGGAAGGTTCAAACTCCCCTAATACTAGGGCAACTTTATTAACCTAAACTTCTACACACAACCCCAAAAAAATTCAAAACCCTCAATCAATATAATATTCCAAAACTAGCCGATGGAGGTGAACAACATATGACCTACCCAATATTGCTCACCTAGGAAAAGAAAAACCTAAAAATATGTAACTTCGTTTATAGGGAAATAAGAAGCAACCGTAAATTGTATGATCTTATATTTAATGCCACCGGTATGTCTAACCAAATCTGCATGGTCAACCCACCCCCACCCCCCTACCCTACCCCCCACCCCCACCCCACCCCATACCACCATAACTACCACTATAAATCCCCTGCAATTCTCATCAACTTCTTGCAGCAAACACTCTCAAATTTCTCCAATTTCCAACTCCAAAATCCCCAATTTCGAAACCCTAATTTCATTTCTAAGATGACATTTTCAATCCGAATCACGGAATTCCCCATCGTATTACTCTACCACTTCCTCGCCCACGCGCTCTCACGCGCCGCCGCGAAGCTAAAAAACCACGCCGTCTCCCTCAAAAGGCCCCCCTCCCTCCGCCCGCCGGCGGCGGCGCACCACCACCGCAGCATCGCCAAATTCCCCCCCAATTCCAAACCCGAAACCCTAATCATCGACATCGACGGCGGCCTCCTCCGCCGCCCCTCCTTCTTCCCCTTCTTCATGCTCGCCGCCTTCGAGGGCGGCGGCCCCCTCCGCGCCCTCCTCCTCCTCCTCGCCGCCCCCTTCCTCGCCCTCGCCGGCGACGCCGCCGCCATGAAATCGATGATCTTCATCACATTCTGCGGCATGAAAATAACCGACGCCGAGAGCGTGGCTCGCGCCGTGCTCCCGAAATTCTACCTCGAATGCCTGAATCTTCACGCGTTCGAGGCGTTGGAGGCCGCGAAAACCAAGGCGGTTTTCACGGCCGTGCCGAGGGTTATGGTCGAGGGCTTTCTGAGGGATTACCTCGGCGTCGACGCCGTCGTCGCCACCGAGCTCCGGACCGCCGGGGGGTACTTCACCGGGCTGGTGGGCCCCGGCGGGCTCGTCGCCAAGCACCGGGCGGTGAGGGAGTTCTTCGGCGATGAGAGGCCCGACGTCGGCGTCGGGGGCCCCACCCTTCATGATCACCTCTTCATCTCCCAATGCAAGGTGAGTTTCGTGGCCGCCGCCGAGATTTGAATTCTGGACCTCACTAGTTAATTATAAGCAGTGACGGACGCAGAAAAAATTTCTACAATTTCGAATCTATGGTTCGTTTTGGTGACAAAATTCTATAATTTCTAGCATATGATTCATTTTGGCTACATTTTTCAAGAAATTTTTACAATTTCGAGTCTATGATTATTTTTTACTACATTTCGAGTCTATAATTCATTTTGGAGACAAAATTATATAATTTCGAGTCTATGATCCATTTACACAATGATTTGCACAAAATATTTTTCGATGATATTTTCTAAATTTTGAGTCTTATAATTTATTTTGGCTATAATTTATAAATTTTCGAGTCTATGATTCATTTCGGTGATGGAGTTTTGCACAAAAATTTTGACCATTTTATAAGCATAAGAAAGGAAATTACTCACATGCACTCACTTTTCCATTAATTATAAAGTTTCATTTATCAAATTATTATTACTACTAAAGATACTAATGTACTAATAGACACATATTTCTCTCAATGATTGACAATGATGTTAAAATTGTACTTTTTCATTCTAGTACAATCTTAAAAAGGAATTTATGTCTAATTTGTCAAAATTTTTCCAATTAAAAAAAAAAAATTGAACCCTCGACCTCACACTTATTATGAAATTGCCCTCAACAGGAATCCTACGTGATAACCCGCGACGACGCGGGCAAATCCAGCGAGATGCCGCGGAGCCGCTACCCGAAGCCCCTCGTCTTCCACGACGGCCGCCTCGCGTTCCTCCCGACCCCCGCCGCGACCCTCGCGATGTTCCTCTGGCTCCCCGTCGGCCTCCTCCTCGCCGCCTTCCGCCTCTTCATCGGCACGTGCCTCCCCTACCCCCTCGCCGTCCTCCTCGGCACCGCCACGGGGATCGACCTCCGCGTCTCCGGCCACGCGCCGCCGCGCGCCGCCGGCGCCGGCGGCGTCCTCTACGTCTGCAGCCACCGCACCCTCCTCGACCCCGTCTTCCTCTCCACCGCCCTCCGCCGCCCCCTCACCGCCGTCACCTACTCCCTCAGCAAATTCTCCGAGGCGGTGGCGCCGATCAGGACAGTGCGCCTCACGCGCGATCGCCGCCGCGATGCGGCGGCGATGCGGCGGCTGCTGGCGGAGGGGGACCTCGTGGTCTGCCCGGAGGGGACGACGTGCCGCGAGCCGTATCTCCTCCGATTTAGCTCCTTATTTGCCGAGCTCGCCGACGAGATCGTGCCGGTGGCGGTGGACACGGCGGTGGGGATGTTTTACGGCACGACGGCGCGTGGGTTGAAGTGTTTGGATCCGATTTTCTTCCTCATGAACCCTAGGCCGGTGTACAGGATAACGATTTTGGGGAAATTGCCGCGGGGGCTAACGTGCGCCGGCGGGAAAACGAGCCATGACGTGGCGAATTATATTCAAAGACAGCTAGGCTCGGAGTTAGGCTTTGAGTGTACGAGCCTGACGAGGCGGGATAAGTATCTGATGCTGGCGGGGAATGATGGGGTTGTGAAGGAGAAGAATAATAATAATGAGGATTGATTTTATTATTATTATTATTTTTTTATACTTTTTTTTGGGATTAATTAGTGATTATTTTTTTTAATTATTATTAGTGTCATATTGTGGAAATATGGGAATGGTTGCTAGATTATATGATGAATGGATATATATATATATAGGCTTGTTTTGCTTAAGTGCATGGTTTGGATATTGTGGATTGGTGTGTTGTTTATTTGGAATATCTAATTGGAAATGTTTGTATATGTTGTTGTGTTTATACTGTGTTTGATGTGTTGTTGCATCTGTTTTTTTTTTTTTTTTTTTTTTTTTATCAGATGAAAGCATAATTAATACTACTAAAAAGAATATTTGACTTTACTTATTTGGCCACCAGGGTTTGGAAGTTTGTGATGTCGGGAATGTAAGCAAATCGAATCGAATATACGATATATGTTTCGAATTTAAACGTATAAGTGTCTTATATTTAGATTTATTTTTATAAAATATATCAATTTCTTTCGGAAAATATGTTAAATTCGTAATATTTTCTAAATTTCTTATAGCACATAGTGAGTTAGATATGATAGTATGTAATATAATATAAATCATATTTACAAATTACTTTTGATAAATGAGTTGACACGAGTATTTGGACTCATTTATAGCAAAGCACAACTTTTGTTTATTGTCGAAATATTTTATTTCTTTTATAAGATAAAAAAAAAAAGAAGAGAAGAGACCTAAACTCATAGCCGGAGTCTCGTAAAAAAAATTCAGGCGAAAATCCTGAAAGAAAAATACCATAAAAGGAAAAGAAATACTTATTTATTACAAGCATAAACGAAAACAATCAAAACCAACAAATAAAAATTTAAAATAAAGAAAAATGAATACTCGTCTATTATAAGAATAAACGAGAACAACCAAAAAATTAAAATTCGCCGTTGCCGGGGATCGAACCCGGGTCACCCGCGTGACAGGCGGGAATACTTACCACTATACTACAACGACATGAATGCAACCTTTTTGTTTATTTTTATATTTGACGTCAATACACATGATTCCTAGAACAGTATACAAATACAGAAATTATATAAGTCGATCTTCAAAATATTTATCAACTTAGGTCGACCTTTTTCCCCACACTGACCAATTCTATAAGAAGAAAAAAAATCAAATCACATCATTTTTGAGCCCTCAATTTGTTATTTTTTTAAAAAATATGCTTATGTTCGTACAAATATAAGACGAAAGATAATTTTTTAAATATTTTATGAACAGTATTTAACTATTTATAACAACGGGCGCATTATTTGGTGGGGATGTAAAAAGTGGGCATAATTTTCAAGATGATAAAGTGAAGCGAAGATAAAGGAATGTCAGAAATAATTAATTAAATAGTAAAAAATTGGAGAAAGTCAAAACAACAAAAACATTGATGTGGGCTGAAATGGATAGCCAATGAGAGGGGCTGTGTTGTGTTTTATGTGTATATATATTTACTTATATTTATCAAGTTAGGTAGAAAAACATGGGCGAAGACTGATCAAAACCATGTTCAAATACCTCTCACAAAAAATAAAAAAAATTCTATGTCATTTATTACCCTATATCAATTATTCATATTATTTTATGTATAAAGTAAATTATATATTTATTCATGAACATATAACTAATTAATATAGCATGCATGCCTGGATAGAATGGTTATTATTTGCTGCGAAATATCTCATATTCGAATCCACCATGACTTGTAATGTTTCGTATTGATTTTGTTAATTTGCCAAAAAACCTAATTAATGTAACATATACAATAACTACAAGCACATATGAAGTTTACTTTTTCTCCTCTCATTGAACCTTAAGATCTTGAGATAATCTCTAGCATTTTCCGAATAAACTTTTTCTTTAAATTATTATTCATAATATGTCGTAAAATGATTTCTCTAATCTTAGTAATGGTAAACTGTAAAATATATTTATGCCAAAAAAATTATCTAACGCAATCCATTCATCCAAGCCCAATTATAAAATTAGTTTCAATATGAAAGAAATAAATAAAAAATTGTTTAGAGCAAAATTTAAATTTGAAACAAAAGTTCTCATCCCTGACAATCCACCATTTAACACACTAATTAATTGTATAAATAAGAAAAGAAAAACAGATAAAATCTTGGAAATGGATGCAGAAGTTGGAAAACATCTGTTGCAAACTGTGTTCTTTTCCCACATTATATATATATATGTGGTCAGTGGCAGTGCTGAAATCAACTGCAGTCATTACTGAGGCATCAAAACCAATCTGTAGTTGCAGTTATTAATATTAATAATAATACTATATAAACAATTTTTTAATTAATTTCACTATTCAAATGCATTGCTCTCATATTTCCACTCTCTGATGCTCTTATTAATTTCCTGCCGCAACATATAATAAATCCACTATTCAATGAGCTTCCTACTTCCCAAATTATTTAACTTTGCTCCATATAAATATTCACATTTTCTCTTTATATGATCATTGTTTTGGGCTCATCCTAGTGGTAGAGCTAGCAAAATGTTTAAATCGGGTCAGTTCTGGCCGGCCCACCGAGATTTCCCTAGAAATCGAGCCGGGATGGGCTGACCCGAAAATCAAGTCAGACGGAAAATTATGGAAAACCCCACCAAACTTGAAATACAAAACGGAGTGTATGGGTCGGTGCCAGCACATCGGGCTTCTGATCACTTTGGACGGTCGGGGGCAGCACCATATTCAATCAGGCAAAAGATATCCAGGCCCAAACCCATCTAAAATCGGATTAACAGATCGGACTTGTTTTGCCAGCTCTAATATTGGATAATCAATATATCTGAATTTTAGATAGAATAATGTAGTAATAATTAATATTTTCATTAAAGATCAATTTTGTATTTATTTGACCATCCTTTATTTTATACAACTATAAACTAGAGAGAAATCGGGAATCATTAATCACCCTTTGTACTATTAAATTTGTTATAAAATTTTGATTTGTTTCAAAATGTTCTTTCTGTCCAACAAATTTGGGCATTTGCTTTTGAAATATTATAACAAACGTGCTTAAAAAAATGGCTCAAGTATATCGAGACGAGCCGAAAAGAAATAAGCACCAAATTAATTGGAGCAAAGGGAGTATTAAATTACTAGTATTTAGGAGTATCATCCAAAATTTCAATTCAATTTTTGTATCAATGAAATGAAAGGTCAAACTAATCGCCACATTTTCCATAAAATATAAGTCACGTGTAATTCGATATATCTTTTACATCTCAATTCACATAGAAAAAAAAGTTACACGTAAAAGAAATATATACAATTAATAATTCGAAAGGGGCACAAAACTTATCCCTTTGCATTCATAGCCACGACATGCTTATCTTTTCTCCCTATTAAATAAATCGAAAAATCAGAACCCAGATCAAATCTCAACCGTCCGATGCCATATGCGCCCCCCACCAATAATTCCCCACTTTATTTTTCCGGTGCAATGCGCCAGCTGTATCAGATTACGCCAGATTTACATGTGGATTTCCCCCACTACCTTAAAATAAAAGGGAAAAAACCAAAATAAAAAAAAAGAATAAAAAAATAATTCTGTGGTACTACGCGCTGGAGGAGTTGTACCTTAACGACTCTGAAATCGCGAGTGAAGCCCACGCGCCGCCCAATTTATCGTCGCTCCACCCATCCTTCATCGCCGAATTCAACCTCCCCACGAATCCGGCGCGGCGGCGCTCGGCGCGCCGCAGCAATGCCGCCACCGATCTCGGATCGGTCGAGTTCCGCCACGCCGCGGCGGATTCCAATTCCGATTCCGATTCCGATTCGATCGATGAATCATTTTCCGAATAATCAACCAGAAATTCAACAATGCCGTTTACCAGATTCGCCGGCGCGTGGCCCTCACCGTCCCACAGCCAGACACGCGCGACGCCGCGCCTAATCGCCAGCGCCATTTCACGGCCAAAATCTGCATTTTCCAAAGCCCTAGAGCTTATGCTGAGCTCGAATCGACCTCGATCGCCGCCGATTCCGACTCCGACGGCAACGTTTTCAGTCAAATCGCGGTCGATTAATCTGATAACGACGCTCTCAATCGGCTTCTTCGTGGAGTAATCAGCGCCGGAAGCTGGAAATAGGAAATTCTCGATTGAATTACTCGCCTTGATCGCCGCGCGCGTGGCGCCGTCGTTGGAGACGTAGAAGAGGTCAAATCTGGCGGCGAGGAATGCGTTGGAGGAATCGTTGACTACGGATATGGCGTAGCCTTTGGAGGCCTCGTGATTCGCCCAAACTGAGACGACGGCGATGAACGCCACCAGAAATAGCCGGGAAATTATGCTGGAATTCGACGAGATGAGCTTGAGATTGACTTCCTCGCCGTCGTCGAGCGGCTGAGCTGCGACCTCGGCGGCGGCGGAGGAGGATAGAAGAGGATGGAGGAGGAGGCGGCGGCTCTCCTCCATGGGAGTAGGTGGTGGAATTGGGGAAGATTCAGATATGGTGGAGAAATAATGGAGGGAAAATTGATGTCAAAATCGTAAATTTAATAAACCTAATAATTTTGAGATTTGGGGATTGGCATGTGACACGTTATAATTGTCTGTGGATCAACTTATTGGGATTAATTGTTAATTATATGTTTAATTATTAGTATTTAATTAGTGTCTCGTGATGCATGTTTGGATTTTTATTTGACCAATTTTAAGAATTTAGTTTTTCCCTGACAAATGCATAATTTTTAATTACTTTACCAATTAGTAAAAAAAAAAAAAATTAAAGGTGGACTTGTATGATAACATGTCACATGTGAGTCATTTATTTGGAAAAGCATATTATACTAGTTAGGTGATGATGGCATGTAGATGGAGATGTGAAATTAGTTAGGTGGAATAATAAGAAATGAATGAAATTAAATATAAAATTCTTATAGCTACTATCACATGGAATTCAATATGCATGGATTCAATAATCTTAATTTTCTCTAAAAGAACTCATAATTAGTTATTATAAAGAAACCTTGGATGGAGCTTATCATACATAATTAAATACCTTTGAAAGGCCTATATGATATATGTACTAGGAAAAACTCCAATCTAATAATCATAATATCATTTTTATTAATAATTATACTTATGAGAAAATTATCACATTTTCCTCTTGATCTAGTTCGATTCGATTTGACATGCTAATTTAATTTGGTTCGAATTGAGAAGGAAAAAAAATACTACGGTTCGGATTCATTCTTTTTTTGGCTCGATATTGAACTGAAATCTATTAAATTTTTTATTTCCTCAAACATATCAAAATGCACCTTGTTCATAACTCATGAATAATGAAAGAAATAAAAAAACACTCAAATCAACATTTAGAAGTTGCATTATAATTAATATATATGGGTGCAAATTTATACCTTTTTTATTATTAATAATGAAACGGGTACAACTGAGTTATCGGTCGAATCCATATAACCCGAATCCATATAACCCGTTATCAAATTAAATTCACACTGGAATTATGAGTCAATTATTAGAAAAATTAATTTATAGTCATCGTACACTTTTGTGTTTCTTTTTTTGGATAATAATAATAATGATAGATCATAGAATTGAACTTCAGCGAAAATCCAATTAAAAAATTAAAATGATTAGTCTTACAATCCAACTAAAGAAAGGACAATAAAGATAAATAATAGCGATAGGTTACATTCCAAAACAAAAATGTCCGATTCCCAAATTCTATAGAAATATTAATTTAAATACGATAATTTGATTTAAACTTTAAAACAAGAAAAAGGGAGAAAAATAATAGAAATGGAGAAAAAAAGGAATTAGAATCTAACTTTATAAAAGAAAAAAGAGGAGAAAATTGATTTAACATATAGTAGTAACTTAAATAAGGCAGCTTTCCTAAAATAAAGGCACACTGATTACTGACTGGATAATATAATTATATTTTAAGGTAATTAGAAAAGTGAGACAGGGTAGCTTTACAATTTGAACTCTCAAATTTTTTATTTTAGTGACTTCTTTTTCATTATTTTACTTATCCATTTATTCAATTATTTTCTTAATTACGTAAGACCCATTCTATACCAAAATCCCCAAATTAATCCTATGTCATATTACCTCATCCTCGATCAATTTGTTTTTACAAATTTCAAATAATTAATAATAACACGCCACTACGACAACAATTTTAAACAAATAAAAATAAATCCACCTTCAGTTGACTACATAAATATTGACAAATTGAGAGGGAGAGAGAAAGCAGATTTTGCTCTTATATTTGACGTAAAATAATTTAATTTGAATATGTGAGAGATCGAGTTCACACGTGTCTGAAAAGTCCAACAAAACAAAATCTATTGCAGTTACATATATAGCATAAATATTGTCGTGGACGTAACGTTATCATTCCTCATTTAATTGCATTATATAACTCCGAGTTAATTAATACACATAGGGTTAGTTGTGTAAAATATATAAACTTTGATCATATACCCTTTCCACACATATTTTTTAAAAAATTTGAAACAAAAATATAATACACAAAATTTCAAATTTTCTGATTTTTCTTTTGAAATCGAATTCCCCTACATTAATTCTTAGCTCGAAAGAAATTCGAACTATGTCGTTTCAACGAAAATAATTTGAGATGGAACGATGAAGAGTAAATTCATTTTTTTATTTTTTTATTCTAATTCTTAATAGAATAAGAACGACGTTGTAAAGGTTACGTGCAAAAGCATAATGTAAGTTTTATTTTTATTTGTTTCATTTTTTTATTTCAAATTTTAAAAATTACATGCAAAACCAGAAAGCGACCAAAATTAGAGTATTTTATAACCATTATTATCCCTAATATATAAGCCCAAATAACGCAACACAAGTTCGAGTTCAACTAGAGCTCTTTTATGCAATGGTTTTTACATATTAAAAGTACACCCAACTAAATTCTAAAACTTATTACTGCAGTAATAAAAGCCCAACAATGAGACATAAAAGATGTAAAATAGTACTATACCACTTCAAGAAAAAGAAAAAAATTGATTTTGGAAAATTCGAATCGAATTTTACCTTAATGGGGCTCAATATTTGACTAGCTTTTTTTGATTGATATTGTTGCAGTTTTTGCCTCTTCTCTATCTATATAATCTATCAATGATTCATAGGGTTTTAGAGTGAATCTTTCTTTTCTTATCTTTACCACTTTTATTTTCCCCTTTCTACTTTTCTCCATTCTATTGCAGTTTTGCTTTCACAGACACACTCACTTAAGCTTCTGTCAAAGCTCATCTAAACCTACATAGAAGAAGACTGCTTTTTCACACATTTCCCTACCAAGATTCTCACATTCAAAAGAAAAAGAGAGAGAGAGAGAGAGAGATTCCATAAAAGAGGGAAACAAAAAAAAGAAGTGATAAAGTGGCATCAATAGTAGTTAAAAATAGTACTGCACGACAACGAAGCGCAACTTAATTGGAATGGGTATGGCGCTTCCCCTTTGACCAGATTGGGGATTCGAGTCAGAGAGAGAGAGAGAGTGAGAGAAACAGAAAAATTAAAAACTGCACGACGAAGCGTAACTTAATTGGTAAGACGATTCCCCTCCAACCAGATCGGGGATTCGAGTCGCATCGGGTGCGATTAAAGACATTACACAAGTTCACCAACTATAATATTTTTAATTTCATCTATACACTTCACACACATGTGAAATTCTACTACAAATTAAGATATCAAATGGTTCAAAAAAATGAGCACCAATTGACATATCAATTACTCCTAACTCAAACCAACTGCAAACAAGGCTTCTCTCTACATATCCATACAAAAAAGACTCACATATCTCAAATTAATATTTTTCATCAATTTTTTTTTTCTATAATAACATGGCTAATATAGTGATAATTAAATATGATAATATATAGGGATAACGAGGGGTGCGATTACGAGTAACGGCTGCTGATGTGGCCGGAGTGGTCGGCCGACCGGCTCCGAAGACTGTCGAACCACTTGAGTTAGTTATATTCAATAGAGATGAGCTCGTGCTGCAAAAGTTAAGCCATTGTTCAATCATAAATTAATTTCATCATATTTCTAATGGAAAATAAATGTCACAAAGTATATATTGTGGTAGAAATATTCACCTAGTTGATGGATATTGGCATGTATCATAACCTGCACAAATTAAACCAAAGAAATCAATCAAATCACACGGATAAATTCAATCCTGTGTAATCCATAATAATTGCATAGAAAATTTGAGAAGTAAATAAAGTTGTAATGATTATAAAGGTAAAATTTGAAAATTTTACAATATTTTATTATGAGTTTATGAAATGTGACGCTTTATATCTTACTAGGATCAGTCTTGTAACCCGTGATAATTAGATACTAGAAAATTGGAAAAAGTAAATAAAGTTGTAATGATTATTAGGTAAAATAAGACATGACACTTGTTGGGGGATGGGAGGAGTATCTTACTGGGATCTGTGCTGGTGGTGATGGCGGCGCCCCCGAAATTACAGCTAGTCGGGATCGGATTCCTCTGGTAGTAGCTGTTGAAGGCGAAGGAGGCGTGGTGGCGGAGCGTGTTGGGCATGTAGCATCCGCCGCCCTGCTGGATGGGGGAGCAGTCGGCTCCCCCGTGGCCACAGGCGTAGTCGAGGGCGAGCTGCAGTGCGGATTGCGAGACGGAGGAGCTGGCGATGCACCAGCTCCCGTCCGCTGGAGTGGGCGAGCTCGTGTCCAAAGGCGTCGTCTGCGGATTGGCTGGGTTCATTATGGTCGGCCGGGATTGGTCAGTGTTCGAATCGGTTGGATTCAGCATCGGAGTTGTTGTTGTTGTCGTCGTTGCTGTATAGGGGTTGGTTGCAGTGGGAACTGTTGTGATTGGGGTTGTTATGTCCATTTGTCTAGTGGCAATTGTCACATTTTCTAATTGCTCACTTGTTAATTTGGAACTTGTACCTGAAAAGGTCAAAATCATGACAGAATTTTTTGAATTTCTTGAATTATGTGATGTAGTATCGAAATTCATTTCTGATTGGTTAGTTATTTAATTAGTAGTATTGAATATAATACATATCACAAATATTACATGTTTCATGATTTGGAAACATGTATCACATAGTGAAATGATGACATTCCAACAATAAAGGAAATTAATACAGCTAGTCACCAATTCAAAATTGTCAAAAATACTATGATGTGATGATGAAGGAAAAAGCAAAAATAAATCAAAATAAAGCACGATACATGATAATTATGAAGTGATGAAAAGAAAAATTCAATCAATATACAAATTTAATAAAAACTGAACTGCCAATTCAAACTCTCCAAGCAATCATGCAAGTGAAAGAAGTAAAAAACTTCACATGCATGCTTTCATAGAAAACTAAAAATACATAATTTGTGAGGTAAAGTAAATATACCACAAAACTAAAACTAAAAATTTAATTCATCTAAAAAAAGCCCAGAAAATTCAATAATTATAAAATTCGACTGAAGTAAGTTTGTGACAGAAACTGCCTTCAAAATAAAAACTTTACATGCATGTTTTCATACAAATTAAAATATAATTTGAGAAGAATAAAAGAGTGAAAAATAAGAACCTGAAGAGAGGAGAAGAGAAGCCATGTGAAGGAATGTGAAGAAGTGAATGGTTGCTCTGTTTCTTCTGCCCATTTCTTGTGGAATTTTTGGCTAAGTAAAAATGGTGTTTTTGCAGCTTTCAATCTCTTCTAGTTTGGTTTTGAAAGGGAGAAACTATGTCCATCCAAATAAGCATCATTGCACTTTGAAAAGAAGGGAGTTTGTGTCATCCATTTACATATATATAAATACAAATATATAATTTTATATATAATGAGAGAGAGAGTGAAGGAATAGTTTGGAATTTTTGAGTGGGGTTTGAAGCATTAATGGTGGTAATGATGATGGGTGAATTTTGCTTTTGGTGATGTTTCTTGTTTCCACTTTATAAATATATATTTATATCAAGATTAATTTTTTACTACTATCTTACAATAAATAGTTTTCTAGTGTGTTTTCACCTACTTTCTACTATTTTAATTTATTTATATCCAATATGTCTGTCCCGGTAAACTCGATCGGTAATTTAATCTTGGGACAGTGTCTCGTAGGATTAGTTTTGACTTATGAATCTTGGCCTAATCCCGATGACGAAATAGATCTTGAATAACATCATGTCGTATACAATTTTGTAAATTTCGGGCTAATTTTGTCTCGAATTACCGAACACCGTATTAATAATGTTGAATACGTGGTGAAATAATATTCTGCATTTTTCAGTGCATTATTAATGCTTTTTTTTGTGCAAAGAAATTTGTTAGAAAACCTCCCAATTACATAGCGAAGGAATAAGCTGAGTTCCAACTTATTAGGTAGAATAATTTAATAATGATTAGTGGAAGACTCGATATCAATTATTGCTCTTATTATTTAGCAAAAAGAAAGAAAAAAAAAGGATAGTGATCGATTTTAACTCTTTAAAGTTGAATTTCCGAGATTTTATCTCATGAAGTATTCTAATTGGGCAGATTGTTTATTATTTTACCCTTTAAAGATAACAGAAGACTATCTGAAAGACAAAAAGAAAAAAAGAGTTAACACAAGACAAATTTATACCATTTTTTTTAATACAAATTGTCTCATTAATTAGATATGTCGCTCACTATATGAGAGCATCTTTATTTCATCAAATTTATTAGTTATATCAAATAATGATATATTTGGATTAAATAAATATCAACAACGATCGTGAAAAGTTGAGCGGCATAACGGTTCTCTATATATTGATTTTGGTATACATAGTTTAATTAAAAAAATAAATTGTTAGACATACTCAAATATTAAATTATCTGGATATCAATTAGAGATAATTGTTTGACCACTAATTTAATTAAAGATGTGCTGCTTCATAACTCATAAGTTATTGATTTATTCGCTTTGTTTTTCTTTATTTAATTGGACTATCAATTTTGTCTTGACCAAGAACTGCAAGATGTTGTTGGCTAACTAATGTTTGGAATTTCTCTTTCACTTTATCTAAATCTCACTTTTATTTTTTTACAATTTAAAAAGATTTGGGCAACTATCTTGTTAACTTTGCCTTTTAAGCTCAATAGAAGAAAGTGATTGATTGCAGATCATATTATGATTTGGAGATAAATTATGATATTATCATTAAAATTAGTTTAGTTCGATTTTTCACAGTACATTAAAACTTTGCACAAAAGACAATTTGAATATTTTTTTTCTTACGTGATATATATTTTACTAAATTATCGCCTGACATAATTAATTTGAAGACAATTATTATCTAGAAACTACGTAGGGAATCTCATTCCAAATCATTTCTATTT
The DNA here is from genome assembly GCA_036873715.1 of Salvia sclarea. Taxonomy (NCBI): domain Eukaryota; kingdom Viridiplantae; phylum Streptophyta; class Magnoliopsida; order Lamiales; family Lamiaceae; genus Salvia; species Salvia sclarea. The sequence goes on from JAYJMF010000017.1 coordinate 450,850, forward strand.
TGAACTTTTTTTACGCCTATATATCTATGCTTTTAGAATTATAAAATAACACACAATCCTTCTTCTTGAATATTTTTGTTTGTGCATATAAAATATGGTTAATTTACTTTATTTTCTTTCTTTATAGTAAAAAGATAAAAAAATACAAAAGAAAAAGTAGGAGAGAGATGGTGGGTCGATTGCAAATTTGCAATAATTGCGGCTAACCTTTGCAATATTTGGGGTGTCTTAAATTTATTTTGTATTGAGGTAGGGTAACATTAATCCTAATTAATCTGAAATTCTGAATACGTTCAATTTGGCCAAATCATATTTTATTTTTAAAGTATACTTAGGCTTGCTTTATAGGATACATTTTCCTTGTCTCACTTTACTATAATTTATTCATTACCTATGCTTCTTTTTAAAGCTAAAATAAAGTGGGTTCTTGACTGTAGCGAAATTGAAATAATATTGCAATAAATAACAAAAGAATATAGTCGAAGGAGACCACTGAAATTTAAAAATTGAGTGTTTGGTATCTTGGATCACCTTACTTTTCTTGTACACCATCAGTACTAAATTGAAATTAAAGAGTTAAAAAGAAGCAATGATATGAAAGTTTATGGCGCCATTCCAAATTTAAAATATGTCATGTAAAATTTGAAAAAAAAAAAGTGAATGTTGATTGTTTTTTATGCAATCTACATGAATGTAAACATTCGACAACAAATTTTTCTACTTATAACCTTCAAAGTTACAAGAAGTTAGTTCTTCAAAATAAAACCACTAAATTAATCCTCTTACAAACAACACCAAACAACATCCCATTTGTTTAATTATAATGTTTTATTTTATTCAATACAACAACAACAACAACAACAACAACAACAACAACAACAACAACAACAATAATAG
>JAYJMF010000017.1:452189-477972 GCA_036873715.1 Salvia sclarea
CGAATTTGCATGTGCAACTCGTGAAATGAAGTGTAAAAACACCATTTCACGAATTTGCATGTGCAAATTCGTGAAATTAAGGACTATTTTTTTTATCTTTTCATATTAACATGCCAAATTTTATCCTTATTATCTTAAAATAATTATTTTTATACATTTCCTTAACATATAACATATAAATGGAGGTGTGGGCCCAAATTCATCTTCCATCGTCCACGTAATTTCTGCGAATATATTAAGTTGGTGAGGTTCATGAATGTGAGTGTTACTTGTTAGTTGTTAGCAATAAATAGTATAATAAAAAATAATTTAATTTTTTTTTGGCATGAAAATTAGTTACTGATGTTAAATTGTTAACCTCTGTGGATAGGTGTGAACATAGGGCAAAGTATATTTGTTTAAGCTGATAATATACTTTTATATCATGGTTTCAACTGGATAATTTTTTATTATGTAACTTGCTGAATTATTAATATATTATTAAATTTGAGTCAACTTTAGCCCGTACAATTATTGTTTTGCAACCAGTTTTCCATAATAAAAGAAAAATAATGTTATGCCCAATTAGGTTAAATATAGTATATTTTCTCATTTAATTTCAAGTTTTCGTTTAAGATTTGATTATGGGACTGCCTATTTCACAGTTAGGGTATTTAACTTTTTAGTTTCAATCTTTTACAATGTTTTAGTTAGGATTCGTAACTTTTATTTTGATGAAAAAATATTAAAATAATTAATTTCAGTGACATTCGTGTTAATTGGGACGAAAAATGCAAACCGATATTGCAGGATTGCATTATAATGAATTTTGTAAATGCTCTTCTAGTAGAGTATTAAATTTGCAGATTCTTTATTAATAATGTCGCATAAATTGTGTATTAGGATGAGGTCATCACAAAGCAAACTTACTAGAATGATCAACTTTAATGAAGTATAATATTGCATATTAAATTAATTCTTGCACAATACTACCATCGCTTTCTGAACTTATTTGTCCATATTGATTTATAATTAACATATAAAATAGTTAAAATAATTCAATCTATGGAAAAGGGTCCAAAGTGAAAGAATTTATCACATAATATATCATAGATGTCTTGAAATTTTTGGCACTCATTAATTAAAGAATACAAATATAAATCGTCCATGACTCTAATTCCGTAAAAAGACAAAACAGAAGCATAATTACACTTTCTTAAGTAAGACTAAAGACAAGAAAATTATTGGGTGGAAATCAAAATAAAAGAATGAATATTCATTTGATTTTGATTTATTAGACTAATCAGTGATCAACCAAACTTGACTACATCTTTCATTCAAATAAAGGATTAATTAATTACCGAGTTGAACATAATAAATTAATATTTATACTATTTGGAAAATTTCACATGACATTTCATTTTCAATCGTTACTATTAAAATACTATTTTTTTTACGATTTTAATATTCTATAAATTAATATTTACACTATTTGACAAATTTGGGTTACTCCTATTTTTCAGCAAAAATGGCTAAAACTTCACGTGTGTTGATTTTAAAGCTCCCAATCCTCCATTTTCATGTAATGAGTGGACTTTTTGACTTACTTTTATTCATTTTTATTATGTCTGAACTCGTCTATTTATATAAAAAGTTGATAATTATTACATGTACTTACAAATATGAGTTTTACTTTCATCTTATTAAGTAAAGCGTGTATTTCCATAAAAGTAATATTTGTTCAAATTCTCATTTTGAATAGAAAATTCATCTAAATAAGCGTTTCATTTTAAATTTTTATAATAAAATAGTGCTAAATTCATTTTAATCACTCAATCCTCACGAAAATGTAAAAGGATAAACACGGTGATTCAGCACCTACAAGTCACTTTAAGAGGATGAGCTCCTACACTGCGTTTGCGAGGGCTCGATCAATGATCTGAACCTGTTACTCACTCGGTATCCATAAGTATCATATTTTAAATTAATTTTTGTTTTCAAGTAAGTGTTTTATCTCAATTTTCAAGGATATAATAGAGCAAAATTTTCTCTTAATGTAATTTTTCCACTTTAGGAAAATATTGTAATACTTCACTTTTCCCTTTAACGACCGAAATAATTATTAAAGGTAGAAGAGTAAAATTATCAATATCTTTCAGTTGTATAATATTATTGGGATACGGAAAAAATAATTTTTACCTTGATGTTCAGTTACACGAAACAAAATTAATCTAAATATGTAATATATTGAATTGGTATGAGAATACTCAAGATTAATATTACGTTGCAATGTCGCAAGATTAAGTTGTGACAAGATATTAATCCAAGTAAACATAATTATAAAATTAATCCTATCTAATCCAACAAAGATGGCACTATTAAATTGAAAATTCCTAAACTGAAAAGCCTTATACAGTGGCATGGGAGTAGTGAGTGTTGATAATTAAATTCATTCATGATATTATTCATCCTTTAATTTGTGAAAAAATAACTGCAAAAATTGAGCAAATCAGCAAACTGCCAAAACATAATATATCTATATATTTATATTTATGTTTAAAAAAATACACACCTAATTTACAAACCCAGAAATCTGAGCTAATTATCACACAATTCCACAACATATTTAACACTTCTTCTCCCTCGTAATAAAAAAAATAAAAACTCAAAAATTGGAACTCGTAATTTCCCCCAAAAAAATTTCACCATTCAACTCACATAATCGCGCAGCCGTCGTCGGATCTCGATTCATAGATCGGGTAGCTGTTGTAGTACGGCGGCGGCTGGTACGACCACACGAACGGCACCGCCGGCGCCGGCGCCTCCACCTTCGCGGCGGCGGGTTTATCCTCCTTCTTATCCTCGCCGACGCTCACGAGATCCGCGTGGCCGACGCCCTTCCTGAGCTGGCGCGCGAGCTCGACGGCGTCGATGCTCTCTCCGACGACCACCACCTGATCCTTCTCCGCCCCCGCCAGCGCCGCCGATTCCACCCCCGATATCCCCACCGAGATTTTTAGCGCTTTTGATCGCGATTTCTCGTCGTTCATCGACACTCTCACCACAATCTTAACCTGCAAAAATTCAAATCATCGTCGTCAATTTCAAAATTGAAAAACCTAATTAGCTCAAATCGAGCGATTTAGCCGGTTAATTGAGCATAACTGAGCGAGTAGAAGGAGTAGGAGCAGAGGAATTCTGCAATTCATCGTCAAATTCAAAATTGAAAACCTAATTAGCTCAAATCAAGCGATTTAGCTAGTTAATTGTGCAAAATTGAGCGAGTAGAAGGAGTAGGAGAAGAGGAATTCTGCAATTCATCGTCAAATTCAAAATCGAAAAACCTAATTAGCTCAAATCAAGCGATTTAGCTAAGTTAATTGAGAAAAATTGAGCGAGTAGTAAGGAGTCGGAGAAGAGTGATTCTGCAAGTTTGGAGTCGAATCATCGTCAAATTCAAAATTAAAAACCTAATTAGCTCAGATCGAGCCAAATTGAGAGGAAAACAGAGGAAATTCTGCGAATTCAAAGCGGATTAATTACCTTCATTTCGCCGATTGATGAAAATATGCGATTGCGAGTGAGGAATTGAGATGGAGAGAAGAGAGGAAGGGTTTTTGTGAGTGTAGTGTGTGAAGAGATCCTTTGCTAAGTCTGAGGAATTATGGAGTTGAGAAGAGAGCTATTTATAGGGAGGGGTTTCAGCCGCGAAACTGAATTACACGCGGAAATTAAAGTGTGTTTTTATTTATTTATTTTACTTTTTCACTAAAAAAAATATTGGTTTTGCTTTGCAAGTTTTGTGTTGGGAAAGCATTCATACTTTTTGAATCACTTATGAATATTAAATTATTTTGCTCGTGTGACATTTTTTACTAGCAAAATATCCAAATAACCGATTCGAATTGAATCAAAATTATAAATTTGATCCGAATTTTTCGAATAATAAAATTAGGGTGATTTTTTTTTTGAAAGTTAGAATTTGCGATCCGGTACGAATTGATTGTGTTTTTAGAACCAAAGAAAAAAAAATCAGAAAATCCAAATTACATACTGCAGTATGTAATAACATTATTTTATATAAATATTTCTACCTTAATTCTAATAATATCACGGTGAAAAATTGAATATATATATTTAAATATAATATGTTACTTAATAATATATAGTTTTGGCTTTGGATTTTCGAATAATTGAAACTTTTTCCGAATACTTCGGATTTTTTGGTTCGATTTAAATTTAGTCGTGAAATGTCGAATTTTCTAATTCGAGTTATATTTCTTTGAAAATTAGAATGTTCTGGTCAGGGATCGTGCAGAATTAGAACCGAAATCCATATATACCCACCCGCAGTCACAGTTAATAATTGCAATACGATAGTTTGAGTGTTAATAAAAAATAAATTTATTATATTTAAGAGAGTAAAAAAGGGGGGCAATGAAGATAAGCAAGTACTTTTATCTTTTCATCTTCTGATCTAAAAAATTTCGATAAACTAAAACCGGCGTTTATAAAAATGAAACAACACTATAAATCAGCTTGCGGCGGTCACACGTTAGCTTTAGTTGGTCGATATTTTTGTAGTCGAGCTATTAAGTAGACTGGATTGGTAATATTTGTAGATTCATGCTAAAATCCCGCCTTGAAATAAAATTCCCACTTCCCAGTATAAGTTAAGAATGGCCCTCCCATTAATTAATGACAAATTTATGATTGTGGAGCACGGTTTAAAGTCGATAGGTCATTCATATGAATTTTACTAATTAAACTGGAAATTCTAAAGTTTGGATCGATCACGAATTATTATGGTATTAGCATATTACTAGTAGTTTATAATTTATAAGTAACCAAATTTTGTTTGAAAAATGAAAAAAATATTTAAATTGAGGCTGTAGTAACTATTACTAGTAACAATATTAACTAAGTAACAAGTACTCCATATAAAATTTGTGTAAAAACAAAACTAATTTGTGTGTAGACCAACAAAGTCATCTTCCATTTAATTTCTGGGAAATTACAGTTCATGTGTTCATTAATGAAGGTTGTTAGAAATGGAGTCTGTTCACAACATTAATATATATTTTAATAAAGAAAAAAAATACCTTTTGTCGATGATAATTACTATAACTGATGGTGATCGTTATGTTGTTTTAGTTTAGTAATGATTTCGTGATAGTTTTAGTTTATTAATATAATAATATATTAATTACTTAGTAAATTGAATTTATGTCAAGTTTAGACCATAAGTTTCTTCTAGGCTGACGTATGGTTAGTGATGTCGCATGACGTGGCAACAAGCTATGATCAAATGAAAATACAGACTTAATCTATTAATACTATTTATTAAATATTTTTAACTTTATACTAAAAATAGTAAAAATAATGTATTAGTGATCACCATATCGTATTGTCAATTTATCATGCAGAGAGAATTATATTCATTATAAATACGAAAGGATGTCGTTTCGTCCACGTTGGCAGCCACATGTCATCTCCAATTGTTAGTCGTAAATTTTGATGCCGAAAATCGTTGATAGATTAAAAATTTGTAATTGATACAAATCCTATTTAAGTAACTTAATTAATATATTAATTTTGTAGGTGAATATATTAATTATTTAAGGGACTAAAAATGTCAAATATATCATATTTATAAAGTTAAAGCATTTTCACTATAATATATGTGAATGTGATGGGAGTATGTGATAACCACGAAAGCAAGGAGCAATTTCTTGAATCGTGACATAATAATAGGGCCCACTTAAATTTCAATTTCTTGTAGCATTTTTATTAATCAAAGCAAAATACACCTGCTTTTATTTAATTATAATGCATTACATCCACAAACAAAAATGGATTCTCCAACCAACACAATAAATTCTGAGAATGACGTTTTAATTAAGATAGTATTTTTTTTTTATTTCTCTCAACTTCTTTCATTCTAGATCGTATTCAATGTTAATTCTATTAAAAATTCATGTAATAATGTTAATTAGGTATCATTATACTATAATAGTTTTTACTTTAATAATATAATATTTAAATAATAAAAGTATTGATGACACGTAAATGTTTGGGCTTCTAAATTTTTTCTCTTCGTTTAAATTTTAATATAATTTCGTGTTATTTTTTTATAATGTCGCATATATATTGTATATTAGGAATTTAGGATTAGATCACCAGTAAGGCAGCTGCAAAGTAGCAAGAAAGGTCTAATTTAATGAAGTATTATATGCCATATTAAAATACAACTATCGTAAAGCAATAATTCAATCGAACTTATCACATGATAATTTATCATGCATGAGTTGAAATATTTGGCACAAAGAATAACTAAACATAACAAGACAAAATAGAAGCAAGTTATAATGATGTCACAATATTCTTACATATGACTTAATATGATCAGAAAACTATTGGGTTCAACTCTAAATTAATTCATTGGAATATAATTCATATATTTTAAAAGTAGTGGGTAAGATAAAAAAAATTGGCTCATAAATAAAATATCGTTGGTTTGACTATGGTACCAAAGCTTGAAATATATTCTCCTTCAATTAAGTAAATAATTAATAATAGTAATTGTCGAAATTAATTGATCCGGATAGGTTTCATATATTTTGAAAAAAGTGGGTAAAAACAATTTAGCTCAAAAATAAAATATCATTAAATAAATACAAATGACAATTTTTTTCGCTATGAATGATAATTTTAGAATATCCGTACCATGCAAATTCCCCCAGAAGAGATTTTTTGTGTTTTCTTTTTCTACATCAAATAACAAATATATTTTATTACCTCTAAATTGTGCATCCACTGATGCTCCAAATTATTTAATTATTTATTCTTAAAATTACTAGTCTTAGTAGTAATATCTTACCACGTATAAAATTATCTCTTTAGTTATTTATAATAAATTAAAATTTGTATGAATTTTCTCATGAATTTCTAGAGACTATAAAGTGCCAAATGACGACGACTTACTAAGTCAACGTAGAGACTTCGTCTAAGTCTTCGTTTTATGTTTGTTTATTAACATATTAAATATTTATTAAAATGGAAATTGCCTGTAATCTTCCTCGATAAATTTCTAAATTAAAACAGTCATATAAAAACAAATAGATAAATTTGCACGGATATTCTTAGAAATTAAAAAATTAACAAGATCAAGGTTTCCAAATATATCGGATATTCTCCAATTCTTTTTAGTTTTATTAGATATATGTTGATTACTTTTAGAAAACAATCAATTGATATTGACATAAAGATTGTAGTTTTTGTTATTTTTGTGAGCAAATTATTGACTCCCACTACCGAATGAACAAATTATGCCGATATATATTCGATCCAAATTGATAATTCGCTTTCAAAGAGTTCTAAAATCATATACAAGTATACAACCTTTTGATTTCTTGTAATTTATTACTCAAACCTAAACTTTAACCTGTCATTGAAATTTAAGATTGGAATCGAAGAGTCAAATTTCCAATTTCAATCATATATTCTTTGTTCGAACCTTCGAACAAAGAAGATATACTGTAAACATATTTTACTTTTTAATAATAACTATAAATTTTATCGAAAGCAGCATGTTCCACGACAACAATCAATAAATTAAATTAGTAGACATGGAATTGCAAACACTTGGATAATGATATTATAATTAATTAATTATAAAATTGAGTTTAAGATAATGATTCAATTGGCTATTAACCCTATCAACATCATGTATTATAGTACTATATTATAGATGTGGATGAACTTTATCGTGTGTGAACTATAGGTGCTCAAATTTCTAGAGGTGGCTCCCACAAATCAACATAAATCAAGAATACCACTTTATAAAATAAAAAACCTTGCTGTGGTAACACTTTTAAATAAATTATTTGCATATTTTCTCAATCCCAAGCTGTTTCTATATTCAATAGGAACAAAAAAGCACTTCCCAAAAAAATATATATAGTAATATAAATATATTTGCAGTTTTGTTAACTAATTGGTTCCATTGTGTATTTATTTTATAATCCTGATTTAATCACAACTTAATTTGCCAAAATCCTGAAATTGTTATACTTTAATATCAATAGCATTTTTTTTCATAAAAAACGTAAATATACACAAACTTATTGTTTAAAGTCGGGTCAAATTTCCAAAAAAACACGATTACTTTCTAGAAAAAGAAAAAATTACTTTATAAAAATGCCCTTTTAGAAAAAGAAACGTCTCCCCAACAATGAAAGAAATGTTTCTTTTTGTGTGACATAATACAATAATGAAGCCAAAATAGTGTCAAAGTTTTAGGATTTGCTTATCTCACCTGAAATTTTGGTGTGGATGGCAAGGCTAATGACTATTTAATTAATTAATATTTAATAAAATTAATAAATATTGATTATGAATTACTAGAATATGATAAATACAAGTAACTAAAATTTTAGTAGCTATAAGTCTATAACTAAAGCAAGCTAAATGCTAAAATATAATTGGAGTAAACATAAATTCCATCATATCATAATCATCTTGTAATTTTATTTATAGAGTTATGCATAAATTTTCGTTTTTATGCAGGTAAAAATAAAGTCTTTAAGAAATAAATTGGTAGTGCAATTAAAGGGAAAAAGTTAAATTGAATGGGTCAAATTCACTCGGTTTGTTACGTAGTTGCAATTAATCTATGAATGGCTTTATGTAGGGATCATGTTTAATTATTGATGCAAAAAATTTAAAATCCCAATTTTTCAAACCACACATGACGTTACGCGGAATTTTGTAGTACTATTCTACAAGACTCAATTTTTCCACACAAAACAATAAAGACTTGGATTTCCTACTCTTTTTAGTCCTATTTTAAAATATTTATTTGGATGGTTATTTATATTTGGCTTGCTCACCAAGGAAACAAGATGCTAGCATTTATTCTACCCTAATTATTTTTCTTTCTTTTGTCATGGATAAATATCTAATGTACTATTGTATGATTGTATTGATTAATGTAACTATTACAATTTGCATATAGTTAGAAGGGGGGTTAAGGTGACAAACATATCGTCACTTTTCAATGATTTTATAAATTTTGACATGATTTTTCATTTCATGTAATTAAAATACTAGTACAACTCAATTTTTGTGTTATTTACTATTCAAAAGATTTGTTTTTTAAAAATTTTGAAAAAACCCCCATTTTTTTCCCTGCTCAATTATAGCAAACATGGTGAGCATAAAAATCCAGTGGACAAGTTTTATGAAAAGTAAGACGACGTTATTTTGAAACATAGAAAAGAATTTCGAAACATAGTTGCAAATTCGACACGACCTTTCATAACAAGTTGCAAATTCGACACGAACTCTAATATTTTTCATATGTTTTTTTTATCAGACTAATTAAACTATCATAATTTCACCATTCCATCATAATAAATCTAAGCACACAAGACTTTTAATATTATCTCATACTATCGAGCAAACGAGTGTAGAGCAAAATATGCACACAATAATATTGTGAAATTAAACTAACAATTTTAGAAGGATAATAATTAAGAACATATATACCTCGAGAGAAGAAGTTCATTAGCCATATCTCCTCCTACATTTTGTGTATGTTTTAGACAGAGAGATGCAAATTTCACACAATTTATAACAACTCTTAACGCGGGATATTCAATTTTATGAATTGTAACGAAATTTTCTTGATTGGGACCTAAATATATTATATATTTGTTATGTAAATTTCACTTGATGTAGTCATGTAACTACTAAATTTCTTGTTGGGTGTTGATAGCTATTTTCTATTACCAGGAAATTTTCTGGAAACCAGCAGATGTTAATAGAGAAGCTAACAACTATTTTATGTGAAAATATATCAATTTTGCAAAGATTTGAATAAACTTTTTTGAGTCCTCTTCTTATTCATCTTCTTTATTCTATTTAGATAAAATAAAGAAAGTGTATTTATCCTTTTTGAAAAATGATCAAATTGCAGGAAATACATATACTAGTATTTAATAGAAAAAAATATATTTGAAGAATATAATGGGCTGCCCAAATTCTTATAGCAGGCCTTTTATGAAAGCCTAATATCACCATTACCAAATTCATCTTGTTTGAAGAATAAATTCACGATTTAATTTTAATTTTAATACAATAGTAGTACTCCATAATTTTAAAGTAATATGACGTGTACCGATTATATTTACTTTTTATTTTTTACTGAAATTCTGTTTTTTGTACTATTTGTGTACCTAGATTTTCTACTACCGTGACACCGTCTAGCCAAAAAAATAAAATAACATTTCTAAACCGGAAATCAAATCGCATTAATACAATTTGATTTGGTTTAAATTTTTTTTTACCAAACCGTATTTTACGATTTGGTTTCGTTTTAAACTGCCAACATTAAAACTTGTAACAAAACAAGCTTACATCGTCAAATAACTCTTAACTCGACTACATAATTGGATCATCCAAGATTTGTAAGGCTGCTATCGATGCGAAAAATGTCGAGCCTCAGCTCGGGTCGAGAGCGACGTAGATAAACCCGAGCTGCTTCGGGTTTATTATAGCTGCACTATTCGAAGTCATCATGATGAAGATGAAGCCCCAGCCCTAGGCGGGCACAAGCCCGACGAAATGCCATTGCTTCTGCCCTCTGCACGGGTCCCCCGTAGCTCGTGTCGTTAGTTGGAGCACTGCCTGTTGCTTCTCGAAAGATCTGTGTTCATGTGAAACGAAACGACCATGTTATTAGGGCGAGGATGAAAGACGGGAAATTTGGCCAAACACCGGCGACGAGCCTCTAAACATTTGACTTGAAAAACAAAACATATGATCGGAATGAAAACTCGTTGGATTTATGAAACAAACATTCGACTTGGAAGTAAAGATAACGCTTGAATTCGCCCCTACGTGAAGCAGGTCAGTTTCTATGTAATCCAAAGCCATCCGATCACAACTCTCGACGGGTAAATTCAACGAGATTCACACTCCAAAAGCAATAGCAAGAGTCCTCACAAGAATCTAAGTAGCTAATGTCGAATTGCCGATAATTGGAGCCACAGTATCATAACTAAGACCGCAACGAGATGAAAACCAGTTGACAGACACTTCTGCACTAAAATTCTCAGTTAATGTCGATATTCGGAGCCACAGTAAGCCCTCACAACCAAGTAGCTAATGTCGATTAAGTCTAGAGTTAAAGGCCCTCACGACTAAGTAGCTGAATGTCGATAATTGGAGCCACAGTATCACAACTAAGACGGGAACGAGATCAAAAGAAGCACTTTAGCACTAAAAGTCTAGAGTTAACGTGGATAATTGGAGAATGGAGACAGAGTAAGCCCTCACGACTAAGTAGCTAATGTCGACTAAGTCTAGAGTTAAAATCCCTCACGACTAAGTAGCCAATGTCGAGAACTGGAGGCACAGAATCACAACTAAGACAAGAACAAGCTGTGACTAAGTAGCTAATGTCGATAATTGGATCCTTGAAACTAACACTGCAGTGAAACCGAAGCCATAAACGCATCATCCCGAGTTTACTATTGCAACAAAAAGAAAAGGGCAATGATAATACCTCTGCATCAGTCCCGTAAAGTGTGACGCGATAGACAACAGATACGGAGCTGCCATCAGCCGAATAAGTGATGCTGCGGACCTCACCGGACCATTCTACAAGCAGAACATGGTAAACCTTTTCAGATCACAGTTGCAGTCATCGTAAGGGGGCGTTTACTACGCGTGATAAGGATAGATTCATCAATAGATGATCAAATAAGTTAAAAAATAATTCTATGCCAAAACATATGATTAGATGATCAAGTAAGTTCAAAATTTAATCAATCCATCCATCAAAGTAATTTGAAGGATAAACATATGATTAGATGATCAAATAACTTCAAAGAGTTAATCAATCAATCAATCAATCCATCAAAAGTTAAAGGTAGATTAGCCTACATTATAACCTCAATCTAATCTATCTATTTACTTAATAAGCTTCCCCTAATTGTAGAAAACTGCTACTGAGTGTTCATACCTGGTGCATGAAGGTTCAAAATCCGATTCAATACATGCCTACAAAGAGTAGAAATGCACAATTTTCGCCATTAATTAGTTAGCTGCGATCAACCACAGTAATCTCACGCTCAATAATCAACAATCAAATTCACCTTAATTTAGTAAATTAACAAGCAAAACGATAAATTTCACTTCCAAATTGAAACCCTAGCTATTCAAATTATCAAAAAAGGGAGAGAGAGAAGAGAAAGGGGGAAAATACCAGGTAATGTATCTGAGAGAGAAGCCGGAGGATTCGGTGCGGGATTTGATTAGGGATTCGGGGACCTTTTTGTTCAATTCCTTGAGGATTTCAGAGAGGGGTTTGCTTATTCCGGCGGTCGGAACGGCGTCGTCGCCGTCGTCGCTGCCGGAATATGTGTGTTGCTGCTGCGATTTCGAGGAAGAGGAGTAAGAAGGTTTTGAGGTGAAACGACGGCGTTGCGATTGAAAGCAGTGAGCTTGAGCGATTTTTGAGATGGAGATTCTGGCGGCCATTGTTTTCATCTCCGAGCTCTATCTTCACTTCAAAATTCAAAATTTGAAGCTGGTTTACTAATATTTCCATAATTATTCTTATTCTTATTTTATTTTAAAAGACTATATTGATTTGCAATATTACCTTAAATTAGTAGTATATGATAGAGATATTATGTTATAGAAATAAAACTTTTTATATGGATTAAAGAGGTAATTATTAAAATAGTCAATTGCAAGATAGCAAAAATTCAAAATTTGATCCGTTAATATAAAAAAATAAAAAATACGGTAACATTTTATTTTGTGAATGGACTCTCATTTAAAGAGAAATAGTAGCTATTTTGATACAGATCTTCTTGATTAAATATGTTGTTTATTCATCAAGAAACAATGAGGTTTAGAAGGTTGAATTTTAACATTATGTCGCACATTAACCATATCAAACAACATAAATTTTCAATTATTTTATTTAAAAATTCCATAAATATATTTATTTTCGGTCTTCCAGAAGCCTGGACAAGCGCAGAAAAAAAAAATCTTTGTAATCGCCTATTTTTAAATTTCCAGTTACAGATTAAAATACAAATTAATTTGATGGCATGTAGAATTAAATTTGATGAATTAATTTTGTTAATAATTATAATTCTCAATATATTTAAAAACTTTAACCTATTTTTTAATAGTAATAAAAGTAATGGGCCAACAATTCGACAAGAAAAAGGACTTGAAAAATCCTAGAATTACTTGCATGAAAAGAAAATAAATTATAAATCACGACCTACTCCAACTCGGATTATGTATATTGCTCTGTACAAAAGGAGTTCCAAAAACCAACTGCAAATCGTTATTTTCAAATAATTTTTGCTCCTTCAATTTAATTAATTAGCATTGATTTCTCATATATAATTCAGTTTTCCCTGCATTAATTAATCCTATCATATATATCATGTCTTCGAAGTATGATCATCTGTTCAAGTACATTATAATCGGCGACACAGGTAAATTTTAATTATTTTTTCTCACTTTTCTAACACAAATTATAGTGTTGCATTTGTATATTTATATGAGACAAGAAAAACAATTGATCTCAAATAAATAAATATTTTTATTTTATTTGCAGGAGTTGGGAAATCATGTCTGCTTTTGCAATTTACTGATAGAAGATTTCAGCCAGTTCATGACTTGACCATTGGCTCTGAATTTGGGTCTAAAAATATAAAAGTAGATAATAAACCCATCAAGTTACAAATATGGGATACGGTTAGTTCATTTTTTTTCTTCTATTTTTTTAATTTATTTTGAATTAATTGTTATTTTTATGTTGCAAAAATAAAGTAAATTAATTAGTCTAAAAATGGCTCAATTCACAAGTTTGGAGCTGCAAACTCGTGAGACACCCTAATTTTAACAAGAACTCACGAGTTTGCAGCTACGGGGTCTTGTGAATTCGAATTGAAATTGGATATTTTTCATGAATTTGCATGAAATATTTGAAACTACGAACTCGTGAAAATACGTACCAACGTGAATTCACGATCTTGTAGTTGTAGTATAAAACACATCAAATACTTGTTTTATACTACATTTTTTTTATAGTTTGCTAGAGTTATTTTTATTTTATTTTTACCGACTATTTTTTTTATTATATTAAAATGACTATGTTATCAGTTCACTTATTTTTTGTTTCTAGAAAAATATTATTAATTTATAATGGTATGAAATTAATTTTAATTATTATTTTAAAATTCAGGCTGGTCAAGAGACATTCAGGTCTCTTTCAAGACTTTACTACAGAGGTGCTATTGGTGTTCTACTAGTTTATGACATCACAAGGTATACATATACTATATTTATTTAAAATTCTGAAAATTGTAAGAAACATATAGAAAATATTTGGATTCATGACTAATCTATAATGTTTGATTTTTTTTATTTTTTATTTTTTTTCCTTACAGGAGGGAAACTTTTGACCACCTTGCTAGTTGGTTGGAAGATATAAAGGAGTATGTAAATAAAAATGTGACAATAATGTTAATAGGTAACAAATGTGAGCTTCATCACACAAGAGCTGTGAGCATTGAGGAAGGTGAGACATTTGCTAAGGAAAATGGGTTGAAATTCATGGAGGTTTCTGCCAAAACAATGCAAAATGTGGATGAGGTATTATTATAAACTAATTAATTAATTTTTTGATATTATATATTTATGTATTATCCGAGTTTATTGCTGAGTGTATTGCATACATTTTATACAGGCGTTTACAGTAACTGCAGCAACAATTTATAAAACGATTCGGGATGAAGGTTTTGATTTACCTAAGGTGTGTTTCTTCTCTTAATTACATAATTTTGGTCTGGTTTATTCAATTGATGAACTATATTAATTATTTAATTAATGTAGGGTGGGATTAAACTTGGTGGTGATGGTGGTAAAGCTAAAGCTAAAAGTGGAGTTTGCTGCAGATTGAGTTGATGTTGCGAGATTTTAAGTGTATACGATTTTGCATAGAAATTTTTGTTTTATTCATATTGAGGTATATATTGTCAAATTCTTTTATGAGAGGTTCTTTGATTTTATTTTGAAACAACATGTATTATTAATGACTTTTTATATATAATTGAAACAATAATATATTAATATGTGAAGGAAGCAAAAATTGATGGGAGTGGTTAACGATAATAGATTTTGTTTTGTCACATTATATATGTTACCAAACGCCATGGTGCATGGGAACAAATAATATCGATGGGACCTTTTATTTTTATTTTTATCTTTTGTGATAACGACTGACGATGATTAATTAAATTTAACTTCAAGCATCTATATATATATATGTTTGATTTATAAACGGGTTCGAATAGCTGGTATAATTAACGTACGAATTCGCCCCATTAAAATTTGGTAAAAATGCATATATCCTCAAAAACCCATTCCACTCAATCCCTACATATGAAATGGGGAAATTGATAGTTTCATACTAGACAAATTCTATGGAATATATTATACATCATAATATAATATTTGATTTAGAATCAATATATACTCTTATAAAATAAAGGTCGATTATGTACTATGCAGATATTTTCTATTCCATATAGTACAATTCTTAAGGGGATATGTTATACGAATCTTAATAATTATAACATACATATTAATTCGTTAATAGATTAAGCTACTAGAATTTCCCTTCTTAAACAGATTAACTTACTACAAATTTATTCTTCATCATCATATTTTGCTTATAAAACCAAATGTAATGTTGATACCTTATATTATATTATAAGATATTACAGTCCAATACATCAAACTTATACATCGATCAATCACATTCAACACGAAAATTTATATACTTCCGCCCGCGAAAAAATATTCAGTTTCCTCTTGTGAACTTGAATCCCATAACGATTCTTATTTTCTACTAATTTTATTCATTACAATTTAATAAAATCTATAACTTTAAGATTCTTATTTTCTACTAATTTTAATTACTACTACAATTTATTAAAATCTAGATAATATTAAGACACGTGAACAAAAATTTGACGAACACATGGAATATTTTTATTTTTATTTTTTATTTTGTTTTGAATGAACGAAGCTGAATATTTCTCGGCAATAATTAATGTGACAGTAGAAAAAGTTAAATAAGAAACAGAAAAAATAGAAGCAACGGTGCAAAATGACTATCGTCACAGATATTTTCACGTGCCACCTGTGATTAACGTAATTTTATTTGATTTATTATTTATATGGGAAATTGGTTAATTGACCTGCAATCACAAACGCCAATAATAAAATCATTTTCAGCCAAATATGGATACAAACTCACCCTCACTTTCCCGATTTGCCCTTCAACTCACATGTGGTGTCCCCCAATTAATGCTTTTATTTAATAACCTCGTATTTTAATCATTTCAATTTTAAGAATGTCCAAATAAATCACAAATTATATTTGATGTTGTAAATTTAAAATTGTTTTTAAAAATTTCTATTAAGTACACATTTTAAATTTTCCATAAATTGTAGCTCAATTCTTCTTCGGTGAAATTCTTTTTCATTATTCAACCAAAATAGACAAACGATATGCCAAAATGTTCATTTTTAAGAACACCAAATTTTGTTAATTAATTGTAATAAAACACATTCTATTTTGGCAAGAAAATACACGACTATATGCCGAACACAACCCGACTATTTCCTACTATAAGATCGATCTTTCCCCTCAATGAATTAGCGAAAACAAGAAGTTAAGTGGTTGAAAAGTTCACGTTCCCAAGCACCCAACTCACCGCCGAATTCCAATTCTAAGAAGTTATAAATTTGATGCAAGCTTTTAAAAGTAATATTTGAAATTATACTATTGAGCACAATATATAACTTATTTAGCCATTTCCCCTTATTTTTCACCATCCTCCCATTTTTTCCGCTATGTAATTATGTCTTAATTTTGTTTTAAATCTTAATTTAAGATGATTTGGACCCAAGACAAGCTGATTACGATGTCAACGAGTTTTATATTGAATTTATTATTATAAACATATCCAAAATAGTACTCCCATTAATCAACTCTTCATCGTGAAAATAAATCCCCTCTTTCTTTATCAGAATTTGGGTGGTAATTTAAATGAGACACATTTACGTTAGGTCGGCCTAACGTTAGGCCCGACCCAATTAATATATAAATAATAAGACCGGCAATAATAATAGGGGCCGACAAACAACAAACGTCTCCACCTTTCGGCTTCGATAATTAATATATAGATAATGAGACCGGCAACAATTATGCTTTTACGGCTCGCTCCGGGTTCGCCTTCGGCTCCCCCTCGCTCGATTCATGGCTTAGAATAAGAGCGACAAACAATTGGCCTAACGCAAATATTTGTCATTTTAAAATTATCAGAAGCTCTCAAAACTATTCATAAAATTTCTTTTTATTTTTTTTTAAAAGTTTAGATGATAAAAATATTTGAAGAAGACAAAGTTCACATAATCACATGATTCCTGAAGATTTGGATATCAAAAGAAACTAATTACCAAACAACACCCGAGGGCATATCAGTAATTTCACCACCACTCTGCCTAGATCAGTGAACATTCCCTTTCATCTAAGTATCTCGCGATATGTTACTATATAAAACCCACTGTGATCATCTCATCATTTCAGCTCTAATCTCTCTCTCTCTCTCTCTCAAATTCACACACACACACAAACACACACAGTGTGTGAAGAGGAGCTTCGCCTGGCAATGGCAGCGGCCGCCGTGTACCAGTCGACTCCGAGCAAAATCGCAATCGCTAAAAACAGCAGCAGTTCGGGTAATGTGAATTCGGCGGCGTTTAAGAGACTCTCGTTCGCGGCGTCTAATGTGGCCGGGGAGAAGAAAATCACGTCGTCGCCGCCGCGGCAGCAGCTGCTCCGAGCACGGCGGAATCGCGGCGGAGGTGAAATCGAGCGGCGGAGTCCGGTGATTGTGTCGCCGAAGGCGGTTTCCGACTCGCAGAATTCGCAGACATGCCTTGATCCTGACGCAAGCAGAGTAATATATCTAATTCGCTTGATTCTGTTGATTTGAAAACGAAATGCGCTTAGCTACGTCGATTGATGAACTCCTGCGTGCTTCTCTGCATTTTTTGTTTTAATTTTTAGTGTGCATATTAATTTTTTGTTCATTCGCCGTTTACGCGCTCCTTGATTCTGTTGATTTGAAAACGAAATGCGTTTAGCTAATGTGGATTGGTGAAGTCGTGCGTGCTTCTCTGCATTTTTTCTTTTAATTTTTAGTGTGAACTCGTTTTTCGCCTGCATATTGATTTTCTGTTCATTCGCATATAGTTGATGTGAAATCCTTAAGATGCTCTGCGACATTGAGTGTATCCTTTTCGCCTAAAAGTTAGGAGAGTTACTTTTTTCGAGATCTGCGTGTACTGTTGTATGTTCCTATAGAACCTTTGCTTTAATTCGAAGTTATATTAGTGCTTTGTGCAGATCCGCGATTTGCTCTCTCGGAATACAACAAACATTTAGAATGTAAATTGTGTTTTGAATAAAGGGAGATTTTCTCCCACGTGTTTCGTCTTAGGCTGCACAGTTGCTTCGAGCAAGGAAAGAGTCTTGCTTTATCCTCTACATTTGTTTATTTGAATGTTATCTGATTAGGTATTCTTAAACTTGAGATTATGTTACAGTTAGTCAGGGCATAACACGTGCAAACAAAGTTTGACTCTAAAATTAATAGTGCGATTCTCTATTCTCTATTATTCTATTAATCTGTACTTCAATCTAGCATCTGCTGTGTTACTTACTTATATTGCTGGCTCGATTTTTGTATAATGGTCTGAGTCCAATCAGAGTTCAACAATTCTTTCTGCTAAAGATATTGCAAATGGATTAAAGCATTTTTTATATCCAAATCAACTTGGTTTGGAAATTCGAGTGTATAGTTCGTGTAAATACAAGCGGTGTCACTATAAATTATTCTGATCCTTCTGCAGAGTGTTCTGGGAATCATTCTGGGAGGTGGAGCTGGAACTAGGCTTTATCCTCTCACGAAGAAGAGGGCGAAGCCAGCTGTTCCTCTTGGAGCGAATTATCGGTTAATTGATATTCCTGTTAGCAATTGCTTGAACAGTAACATATCCAAGATCTATGTCCTCACTCAATTCAATTCTGCTTCCCTCAATCGTCATCTTTCGAGGGCATATGCGAGCAACATGGGCGGATACAAAAACGAAGGTTTTGTTGAGGTTCTTGCAGCTCAGCAGAGTCCAGAAAATCCTAATTGGTTCCAGGTACTTATTGTCTTATTATGGTGCCTGCATTCTCAATGTCCACTTAGCACGCACAAAATGTTTACTCTTTACACTTAATGACATTAAGTTTGTTATTCTTTAGGGTACTGCAGATGCTGTGAGGCAATATTTGTGGTTGTTTGAAGAGCACAATGTTCTTGAGTTCCTGATTCTTGCTGGGGATCATCTATACAGAATGGATTACGAGAGGTTTATTCAGGCTCACAGAGAGACAGATGCTGACATTACTGTCGCCGCCTTGCCTATGGATGAAAAGCGTGCCACTGCATTTGGATTGATGAAGATTGATGAAGAAGGACGCATCATCGAATTTGCCGAGAAGCCAAAGGGAGAACAGTTAAAATCCATGAAGGTGAATTTTCGGGCGACTACACTCCAGCATTAGCTATAGTTAAAATAAGGCCAGTATTTAAGTTTCCTTTTTCTTGTGGTTCCATTTTCAAGGTTGATACTACCATATTGGGTCTTGATGATAAGAGAGCAAAGGAGATGCCTTACATTGCTAGTATGGGAATATATGTTGTTAGCAAAGACGTGATGATAAATCTTCTCAGAGACGAGTTCCCCGCAGCCAATGATTTTGGAAGTGAAGTTATTCCTGGAGCCACTTCCAAGGGACTAAGAGTATGTTTCTGATTTTTACTTTAATGCAATTGGTTGTGCAATTTATTAGTGAACTTTACCTCAGATTATCACTTTCGCCTGTTAGCAATTTGGTGCCATAGGATCTAACTGTCGTATTTTCTGCAAAGGTGCAAGCTTACTTGTTTGATGGCTACTGGGAAGACATTGGTACCATTGAAGCTTTCTATAATGCCAATCTAGGGATCACGAAAAAGCCAGTGCCAGATTTTAGGTAAGTGTTTCTTTCCATTGCGAACCATTTCTCCTTGTTATTGTTCTACCAGAAGACCGACACGATGTATTTTTGCAATATCATGATATTCTTCAATCATCTCTTGCAGCTTCTACGACCGATCTGCTCCAATCTATACGCAACCTCGATATCTACCTCCTTCTAAGATGCTGGATGCTGATGTCACAGATAGTGTCATCGGTGAAGGCTGCGTGATCAAGGTGAGTGATCAGAATTGTAAAGAAAGTGAAATTTCAATATTATGACTAATTGCGAAGGTCCATATATATTTCTACCGTTTAACCTTGCTTTGCATCACTCCCAAAATAAGTAAAGTTCTACTAGTAATGCCGGAGGATCTCAGTTTTCGTGATCCTATATCCCGTGCAGAACTGCAAAATCCATCATTCCGTGGTCGGACTTAGATCGTGCATAGCCGAGGGTGCAATCATAGAGGACTCCTTGTTGATGGGTGCTGATTATTACGAGGTAATTCTTCTCTTCTCACAGTAGAAGTTGATGGTTAGCTAATTTACGAAAAGCCACTCATCATATTTCCCCATATTCTAGACGGACGCGGACCGGAAGTTTCTGGCAGCCAAGGGCGCAGTGCCTATCGGCATCGGTAAAAACACCCACATCAAGAGAGCCATCATCGACAAAAATGCCCGGATCGGAGAGAACGTGAAGGTGCGAACTTTATCCCGTATTAACCCTAAATCGCGTGTCCTTGGAAACACTTCGCCTTCGTTACGACTTTTTGTCGATATTTTGCCAGATTGTGAACACTGACGACGTTCAAGAAGCTGCGAGGGAGACAGACGGGTACTTCATCAAGAGCGGCATCGTCACCGTGATCAAGGATGCTTTGATTCCCAGTGGCACTGTGATCTAGAAATGCAGCCATGGGAGACTGAGGTGAAGAGTTCTCAGCTTTATGAGTAATATAATGTTGATGTACATGTTCTTGTACTCACATAATAGCTGAGATAAAAAAAAAAAAAAGACTTGATTAGTTTTTTCTTTCTTCTCTAAATGGCGATATATTAATATAAGTTTTTATAATAAAATGATTAAAGTTCTTTGATACCTCTACTTCTCTTCATGTAGAGATTAATGGAGAAAGATATCCATACCATTTATAATTTTTGAATAAACCGTTTTGATTTTTCTGAAAGTTGAGATCTGACTTGAATCTCTAGCATGCCAAGTTAGGGTACAATAACACTTGTTATATTATACAAAAAAAAAATAAAAAATTAAAGTTTTGGTTGTCTTTAAAAAAATAATTAAGAAGCAAAGCAATAACTTAAAACAAAACAAGTCTGATCCCCATTTTAGTTGGCCGATTGAGCTTCATAATTCTCGGCCAATGATTTTTTCATGAAATGCCCGATAATTCTCGGTCGACAACTCTACGATCGACGAACACACGCTTTCGAGGAGATACCGATCACCAAACACTGGGAAAGATTTAAACACCATTTTCAATTTTCACCAAAAATGATGATTGCTTAAAGAGCTAGAGAGACTAATGCTAGAGCTATTCAGCAATCTTCACTCATAAAAAAAAGCTACAAACTACATTTGATAACCTTAGTCACCTTCCTCCAACTTGTCACAAACTACATGAATTTTCCTTCAGAAATTTCTTTTCTTCCATTTATGCCGGAGATCGTCTGGCGTCCGAGTCTCGTTGAACTTCTTGCTCTCCTCCAAGATCTTCCTCCACGGGATTTTCTCTTCTCTCGAATACTTCGTCACCCCTTCCTACAACACCAGTGATCGTCAACTAAAACGAGTTAGACAAACACAGTAGTCGTTAATAGGGTTGAATTCGTTACTTACCCTGAGTGCTGTCTCTTCTTCCTCGGTCCACAATAGTCTCTGACGTTTCGCTCTGCAAGTGATCAGTGTGCCCTATCAATAAGAATACATATACAAGGAAAGCTCGAAACATATCCAGTGACAAATTTAAGTATTCTTACGGCTTTGCTGATATCTGTATAGGTATTGCCGACTTCCTAGGAGATACGAGCTCTTTCTTCAGTGCTTTCCCGGTTCCCTTAGCCGAGGATGAACCCCTAGCAGATCTCCTGGTGGGCGTCGACACGACTGGAGGCGCCTGCTTCTTCTTCTTCTTGTCATGATGTTTGAGAGATTTACTTTTCACTCGAGCAGATTCGGGCTCTTTCTCCACGGGCTTGCTCCGTTTCAATCCTCTCTTAGCTTTAGCAGTAAATGAGGAGTCTTGGCTGTTCGAGGCGTACGAAGCTTCAGACTCCTCTTCCTCGATATCTTCTTCGTCAGTAGAAGCTTCTTGTTTTTCCTCGTGAATATCTTCTTCTTCTTCGACAGAAGCTTCACATTCCTCTTTCTGAATCTCTTCCTCTTCTTCTTCTTCTTCTTCTTCGACAGAAGCTTCACGTTGCTCTTCCTGAATCTCTTCTTCTTCTTGCAGAAGCTTCGCGTTTTTCCTCGTGAACCTCTTCTTCTTCTTCGACAGAAGCTTCACGTTCCTCTCGGGAATCTCCTTTTCGACAGAAGCTTCACGCTCCTCTTCCTGAATCTCTTCTTCTTCTTCAACAGAAGCTTTACGTTGCTCTTCCTGAATCTCTTCTTCTACAGAAGCTTCACGTTGCTCTTCCTGAATCTCTTCTTCTACAGAATCTACAGAAGCTTCACGTTCCTCTTCTTGAACCCGTTTTTCTGCAGCAGCTCGACTACCGTTTTCCTCATTCATCATAACCGAAGGATCCTCAGCTTTGGAGCCAGCAGAAGATTCAGGCGCATTTCCAATCTTCTCGGCTTCACTAAGCCGAACAACACCCTGATCAATAACTCCATCGTTGATCGGCTTGCTCTTTGACACATTCGCGCCATTACTATCTGGTCGATCATGCCCGTTTTCTCCGACACCCTTTTCACTGCCATCCATGAATATCAACAGAGCCTTCTTTCTCGCCAAAGCATACTCTCTCGCCTTACGCGTTTCCACAACAGCTTGCTTGTACAGACAGTAGGGGCAACGGAAGCGGCCTGCATCATCCAAACCAGCCGGATAGCCCAAACACCCTTCGTGAACGGTTAAAGGGCAGCCGTTTTCACTGCAAACCAACACGTTCCCGCTTTTATCGCATTTTATGCACGAATGATTCTCCGACCAATCCATTTTCCTCTCACCACAGCTTACAAGATAACAGCTCTCTGCAAATATGATTCCATTGCAGAGGTCAAAAGCATTCACTAAACAATCAACAATGTAGTTTAACAGCAGCAGATTCTTTAATCACACAGAAATCGAACTCAACCACGACGAGAAGAAGCTATTTTCGATTGTTTTAAGAGTAAAATGTAACACATCTATCAAGTTTCCATTTTAAAGACCTAAATTTCACCCTATGAAGACAGCCACCATAATAGAAACATCAAGACTTTCAATTTGGCAGCTGATTGAAATAAATAAATAAAGCTATAATGTTTTGCTAAAAAATAAAACCTTCCAAAATCCACAAAATCCTCAGCAAGCAACTGATAATAAGAAATAATAAAGCTACAATGTTTAAGCTGAAAAGGGGAAAACCACAACAAGCAAGTAGTTTGAAAACTTAGAAGACTAATAAACCTTCAAAAATCAACAAATTCATATATATTTTCTCTAATTCGAGCTTCAATACTTGTGTTCGAGCTGAAAATGCTCCAACATTTTGAAGGTTCCCAAACAAAATTTCACAAAAGCAGCGACGAAATTCCAGACAAAATTGAGCATCAACTTCAAAATCCCCAAAATTGAGCATTTATTGTTTACATTATGAATTTCCATGGCATGAAAAAGGTAGAAAATTGTTCATGAGCTTACAAATCCACAAATTCCTATATATTTTTTTCGATTCGAGCTTCAATACTTGTGTTCGAGCCGAAAATGCTCGAAATTTTTTGAAGGTTCCAAACAAAATTGAGCACCGAAAGCACTCTGTAACTTCAAAATCCCCAATTATCCCATTTCATCATCCAATTTGCTTGCATTCATTGTTTACATTAAAAATTTCCATGACATGAAAAAAAAAAGTAGAAAATTCAGCACCTTTGTTGAGAAGGAGAAAATTCGATGAGCTTACCATGAAGAAATTGAAGAGTTTGATTGCTGAAGAAGAAGAAGAAGAAGACAGCGAAGGCGAGCAAATTTTGTTCAGTTTCAGTGGCGTGTGGGAGACGAGAGAGAGAGAGAGAGGTTTAGCCGTTTTAGGGTGGGATTTGGGAATTGTAATTGAGGGTTTAATTTAGTTTCTTTAATTTAATTTATTTTTCTTGGGTGTAGGGATGGCAATGGGTCGGGTACCCACCCATTAAGCATTTCCCAAATTCAAACCCGTCTAAAATTTTCAAACTCAAACCCGACCCAAACCCGTCACGGGTATTAACTTTAAAACCCATACCCGACCCGAACTCATTGGGTAATACCCGCTAATTACCCACCCAAACCCGTTTAAATTTATAAAATAATTAAATATGAACTATCATGATATTTATACACAGTGATCAATTAATGAAAATTATCACACTATAAAATAAACACGATAATAATATCAAGACGAATTAACGTACATTACCTATAATTTGTGAGCATAAACAAATTCAAAATAACAAACAAGAAACCAAAAAATTATGTAAATTTTACCAAAAGCTTTTTATTCGAAGGAAAAAAATTAGAAGAATTCAAACTGACTAAATATCAAATCGGACCCATTAAGAAAAGAAGAGTCATCTGTAATGTATCTTTACAAAAAGAAATAAGATGAGTAAGTATAGAAGATGAAATAATTAAAATTATTTAGAGTTTTGGATAATTAATTATCATATGAGAAAAAGTATAAGTTAAGAGATAAATTGAGACCTGACGTTACACATTGGGGAGCAAATGCAATATATGTAATGTATTATTATGTATATAAAAAGTAAACATATATATAAAATCCGTATTATACATAAACGGGTTCGGGTAGCGGGTACCCTTAGCTAATTTTTCAAACCCAACCAAAAACCGTCACAGGTATTAGTCTCAAAACTCATACCCGCCCCAAACCCATTTCACACTTACCCAAACCCAATCTAAAAGGGTTTGATAAGTGCGAGTACCCTCGAAAACCCAACCTGTTGCCATATCTAGTTATGACTCATAATGCCTTATTTATGTAGGCTATGTTTGGTAGCATTTTCAGGATATGCCTTGTTAAGTTAAAATAACCTCGACTCAAGAGATAATATAAAATAGAGTTGTAATTTAGTTGTTTGGTAGACAAAAATTAAAGTTTACTGTAACTCTAAGATAAGATATAAAATGACTTTTTTATCCTCATAAATCTATACTAATACTAAAAGTGCCTTTGTAATATATGAACTACCTAATATGTCCTTGTTATATATTTAATTTTAAGGGTAACTATTTAAATTACAAATTATCTATTCATATAAAAATTACAATTACCTATTAACTATTAGAATTCTACTTGATAACAAACTCTTCTAAAAATTCCATTATTCATATTGATCGAGATGCATGTATTTACAAAAATAACTAACGCCATGTAATTTAAATACACAACATGTACA
>JAYJMF010000017.1:522315-536041 GCA_036873715.1 Salvia sclarea
GTCTTGAGTTCATTCTGTTTCGTTTCCATGGCAAATGGTGTTAATTTGACTGATGGACTTGATGGGCTGGCTGCGGGGACTGCTGCATTAGCATTCATTGGGATGTCAATTGTGGTTCTTCCTATATGTTCTGGTAGTTGAATAATCTTTTGATACACCCGCTCCAAAATTGAAAAATCTGTTTCTTCAATTGTTTTTAGCAAATTGAACACACAACTGCTGTCCTTGTTTTCTGAGTTCTAGTGGTTGCCACCAATATCAGATCTTTCAGTATTTGGAGCATCAATGGCTGGAGCCTGTGTTGGGTTTCTTTTCCAAAACCAGCACAAGGCATCTATATTTATGGGCGACACAGGAGCTTTGGCTTTGGGTGGGGCTCTGGCTGCAATGGCTTCTTGCACTGGGATGTTCTTCCCATTGTTCATTTCATCAGGGATATACGTTGTGGAAGCGCTTTCAGTTATCATACAGGTAGTTAACTGAATCTCATTTGCATCACTCTACAATATGTTATTCTGATTTTAGTAATTGTGGAAGGTGAAAATTTGAGCAATAGCTGCTATTTTATTTATGTCAGTTTTTATTACATTTTTTTCCTTTCCAATTAGATTCTTAATATGAACTTCTGCTTCTGTTTTACCTTGTCTATTGGTCATCTGAGATGGCTGCTGGTTAACACTATTGTTGTAAGCATATTTTTTGCAATTCCCATGAATTAGAAGTAAGCATGTTACATTGGAGGCAATGTTTCAGCTTCTCACTACAGACTTATCGTCTAGGTATTGTTCTTCAAGGCAACCAAATGTTTCCTACGAAGGGGATACAGAATTTTTCAGATAGCGCCCTTTCATCACCACCTTGAGTTGTGTGGAATTAGAGAACCAGTAGTTGTTGGTGGCGCATATTTTGTTGCATGTCTGTTGATCTTATGTGCAGCGTACGTTGGCCTTGCTTCAGTATGAGCAGCAAGACGGAGATGTGTTGGTGTTGACTAGTTCTGGAAACCTGTAGCTTAAATTCTATATACTAGTTTATTTTTCTTTCTGGTGGGGCGTGGACCTTTTTACTAATGGTTTCTTCAGCAGAAAATACATGAAGTGAGGAACTAATTACAGCAAAGCCAACCAGTTTTGGCATCTATCAATGGATTTTTTTCTGCACTTACTTCACAATTGTTTGTTATTTATCTCGTGTAATGTGTATCTTGTAGGAGCATCAGTAATTTCTCAAACAGTACTGGAAACCAGAATAAGTAGCCAAAGCAATTTAAGTACATTGAAGCTCCTGGTATAACAATGAAACATAAAATCGATCAGTTATTAATTCAAAATAGATAATAAGGCATGGCCATGAGTGATTCAAGAGATTATTGATAGAATAGCTAAAACTGATAGAACTCGTTATAAATATTTCATTTCAAATACTATCACCGCATGGTATAACTCTGCATAGAAGCAAAAAATAACCAGATTTTAGTATGCAGCACTAATGTTGAAAAGGGACTCGGGCAGTTCAATTCTACACTAATAAAACACCGGACAAAGAGAGATGTATCTCAAGTAATGGGAATTCTTCCACCATTTCATGGACCAAAAATGGTAAAAAGGAACAAGTTTCTAGTATTGCTCATCATCGAATCTCGACTCAGGTTGATCAGACATCGACTCAAGTTGATCGGATGTCGACTCGATTTTATTGAGTGCCTTGGCGATATATGCGTACTTGGCAGGGCCATCGTACGATGTTGTGGTACTTAAAATTTCACGTTCCAGCCAGTATGGATCATATGATGGCTTGTCTTTCATGCTCTGGAAAAAATCCTCCCAGTCTTCAATTAGGCGCCTTAGACGGATACTCTTTTGCCGTTTGAAGAGATACCGGAACAAGTCTTTTGCCAGTACAGTAATCTCTTCCCCTTCGATGATGTAAATGTACTGAAGTCAAGCAAAGTATCTCAGGTAAGTATTTGAGGAAGCACTGGGTAAATTGCAAGCTTAGATATGATATGAAACAGTGACATTCATTTTGACTTGCAACGCCAAGTTAGTGTTGCAAGGTTCTAAAGAGTAACGCATAAGGAGATTCTTTATAAGATAAGGTTTACCAGAAATACAAAGCCCGTAGTTGCTAGAATCACTTGGCTGAACTCGTCCCACATTCCTGCAAGTTCACCATCTTCAGCTTCACCAAAACCGCCACCACCACCACCATCACTTCCACCCGGAGGTTTCCCGGTGGTACCTCCATCATTGTAGTATTCCTGTTTCTGAATCTGTTGCCTCAGTAAATCCTCAACTGATGACTCCTTTTTCAAATTGCCCACGGCATTCTCAATAGCTTTCCATGGAGAACTCTAACACAGATCAAACCAGCAAAACTAAGGAGCTCTATTCTTAAAGAAAAAAGTTCCTAACAGAAAGAACTAAAATCAAGGGCGCATCTTAGGGATACTTTTTGAAACACCACACACAGTAGAGAGAAGCATAACATAAAAATTTAAATAAGCACAGTGATTGACAGATTCCTACGAGTTATATATAACTATATAAGCTTTGCCACGATGACAAACTCAAAAGGGACAAACTATTTAAGACAGTTAAGTTAATCAACTCAGTTACCTCATTACCATTATC
This sequence comes from Salvia sclarea, assembly GCA_036873715.1. Lineage (NCBI taxonomy): Eukaryota > Viridiplantae > Streptophyta > Magnoliopsida > Lamiales > Lamiaceae > Salvia > Salvia sclarea. The sequence goes on from JAYJMF010000017.1 coordinate 524,949, forward strand.
TGACTTCCCTTTACCGCCAAATAAACATACAGTTGTAGCTCTCTGGTATCGAGCTGAGGCAGAGGTCAAGTTCAGGGAGAACTTAGGAATTCTTGCCTTTGTTCTCAGGTAAATTGAAGGGATTATAGATGCCTTACTAAGTTGAGAACTTGGCACCGGGGACACAGCATGTGAAGAGGCTAACTGGCAGGCAGTGATCTGAATGCAACTCATGGCTTACTTCATAAGACTGGGCAGCAAACTAAATGTTAACTGCAAGATCGAGCAACTTCCTTAGAGTTAACTGCACCATGAGACAAACAAAGGAAAGGAAATCAAATCAAATCATGTATCTAAACATATACCAGTTAAAAACTGATAAGATCACAACTCACAACTCAGTGAACGTATTATGAAACCTATGTGCTTGTTGTACTCAATGTTACATGTATGCTCACAAAACTCCTAATCCTTCAATCCATTTGTATGAGGATCAACTTTTTCCTTGTTCCTAAAATCATAGTTCTGAATACGTGTTTTCTGAGACATGACTTCCTGTATGAGCACATAACTTTACAAAAGTAACATAGCACAATTCAAACAGGAAAATCACTTGGCTCATACATATCTTAGCAGCCATGCGAAGAGCAACAGCATAGCTCACAGAATCATAGCATACTCAAGACATTATAGTCTGCACAAATTTCAACATCATCGCTTTTGTGCATCCTCGTATCCACAACCATTTTTCTATAGATTATGCAATATTCAACCCAAAACATAACATTGAGCTTCTCTAAGCATGTTTTCCAACCCAACAGGTTTAGTTCGCTCAAGAGGTTCGGTAGGATATTAATCCACAAGACACCTCATGAAAGTAGCTCATTCAATCACAAGTTTGAATACTACCTCGGTTCACACACTCCTTTTCATTCCTCTGGCTCGGTTCCTCATAGGAATTTCCCCAAATATGCCCATAACAAACCAAAGCCCGACCCCCAACAAACACACACACACACAAATGCTATTCTTCCATCAACACATTCTAAACGTCAATTTCATCAAGGAAAAATTGAGAGAAAAATTCTAGTAGAATAACAACAGTTGCAAAAATCCGGTTGCGCATATCGAATTTAACGACGATATGTACAAATAAAATTGCAAAGTAGTATCTGAAATTGAAGAAAAACTCAAGAAAATATAGTACCCAGCTCCCAAATGCGCTTGAACTCAACCAGTTTTTAGCGCCTTTGAGAAAGAATGGATCACTGAAAGCGGAGATAAAATGCGAAGTGTGGGTTTTTGGCCTTTTGGCCTTTTGGAGGCTTTTTTTCCCATTGTATTTTCTTTCTTCAGACTTCGGATGTGAAATTAGAATGGTACTGTAGTGTAGGAAATGTTCTAAAAATCGTCGGGTGCTAGCCGAACGGTGGACGGGGACTAACGCCTAGGCGGCTCGGCGGGAGCCTAGGATCGGATTAGAAATACAATACTTATTTTTACGATTTTTACATTCTATCATGTACAGACTGTATCAACATATATTATTCATAATTTTATTACCAAATTCATGAAAAAAACATAGAATATGATAATTAATAGTCTAATTGCATAAACGTCACATGAACTTCATAGTCTATAATTAATTTTTTCCAACTTTCAACATAATATCTAAATTTAATGAAATATATGTAACCTAATTTAGTCATAAATCCATCTAGTCATCCAAATACCGTATAGAACAACCTAGTTGGCATAAGTATCGATTAATTTACACCTAGATACTGATACAAGCTTTAATACAACCGTTAACTAGAGTGTTACTTAAGGCCTAGGCGAATTTTGCATTAGTCGGGTGGCGGAGTGCCACCTAGAGCCTAGGCGAGTTTAGACGGAAACTTTTATAACACTGAGTGTAGGCCTGGTAATCGGTTCAATACTGGCCAAATTTCCGGATTTTTGCCAACCGGTGCCGTCCCATATAATATATCCGGTTGTAGAACCAGATAAGGAGACGGTTTTTTATTTCTTTTTCAAGTCCAAATATTCTATAATTTCACAAGGACGATCTACATCATCGTGTTGAATATATAATATAAATAACGGAACCCGAAACCTATTGACCCTACTATATGTATGATTTTTGTTATTTTTAAGAAAACACTTTTAAAAAGTGTTATGTTAAAAAAGGATGTTGGATATTAAGTGCGTATTCTAATTAGAAAAGACAAACAAAGAGGGATAGAAAAGAGAAAATACATTTTATATCACGAATTTAGTAGTTTAATAAAATATTTGAACTATGTGGCCAATTGTATGTAAAAGTAAAATCATAAACCATAAGTTAATTTCAGTTTTGTACATAAATTATAAAATTAATGATTAAATACATATTTTTTTTTATATTTCTTTAATTTCCTCTCAATTAAAATTCCAATCAAATACATGACATCTAATTTGTTCGACGTGGGGATTTTTTCTGCCGTCCAGAATGACTTAGCCGAGAAAATTGGTTACAAACCCATAAGTTTAGATGGATTCTTATTTTTCAATAAACGATGAAAAAATTGGTGACTATAGATTCCTAGTGTAATGGCTTGAGACAATATAATAACCAGGGTTGTCAAATTGCTGGGCCCGGGCCACCTAGCCCGAGCCCGTCGAGCTTTTCCAATTTTCTGGGTCGGGCTAGCCCGACCCGAAATGACTTCGGGTTCCAAAAAATCACTATAAACCCGTCCACCAAAACAAGCCGAGTGGGCCGGGCTTGATAGCAAAATATTAATTTTATATTTTTCCCAATTTTAATATAAGTGCAATAAACTCAAATATATCATAATATTATTAAATAATAAGTGTTAATATAAGTGGAATAAACTCAAATATATCATAATATTAATAAATAATAAGTGGTAAAATATTTATTTATAAATAATATTATTAAAAATAAATAATTTATATATCGGGCGGGCTTTGGCTAGGTACTCGCCGGACTTTTTAGGCCCAAGCCAGTGCAGTCCGTCGGGCCTCCAGGTTGGGCTTAAAAAGCTCGGTTTTCTATGGGTGGGTATTTAATTGCCAAACCCGCCCAAAAATGCGGGTGGGCCGGGCCGATTCGGGCCCTTTTTAACGGTGCTAATAATAACTATAGAAACTAGACATTATTTTGAATAAGTGCATTGAGTTTAACTAGTATTTCGTTTATCCCATTAAATATGTCACACTTATTATTTTGGGTTGTCTCATCAATAAAAGTACAAGCTAAAAAAGGGAAGAAAAAAATTGACTTGAAAAATGCATTTGATTTAGTGGGTTCCACCACTTTACACATAAAACATCACTTTTCTTAATCTTCGTGTTGAAAAGTATGATGTCACACTGTCATGCTTAGTGGGACGAAGGGAGTAGATGCCATGTGTAACAATGCTTTAGGGGAGAGAGAGAGAGAGAGAGAGAGAGTACAAAGCATAAAACTAAGCTATTTTGGAAGTCGAAAAATAGTGATGCATTAGGTTCAATTTGGAGAATCATAAAAATATTAATACTTAATAGCAGATGTATCTAACTACCAATTTTATTTATAGTTTATAGAAAAATTGGAGTTCATCTAAAAATTACTTCCTCCGTCCATAATCTTCTTTGACACTTTGATTCGGCACGGGTTTTATTAAGGTGCATTGATTTTGAGTAAATATATATAGTGAGTAGAGTTTGGGTCTCACTTATGCGTGTGTCTAAAATTAAAGGTGAGAAGATAAAGTAATGATGTTGATGTATGAGGTTAAAGGTGGAACATCAATGATATTTTTTTATATATATTTTTTATAAGAAAAAAGAATTTATTAAGAAGGCATAAGACATGCCAAGAAGAAACACAAAACAGAAGCAAGACTGCCACTACCACAAAGGCACGACCACAAGCAACGAAGACAAAAACAATAAACTACGCCGACTACCACGGACAACTACTCCAATCACGAAACAATTTGTCCCATTTAAACTTCTCTGTGTTGCTTGTCACCCAAACCCACATAAAGGATTTGTTTTCCCCCATCACTGCCTCAGTTTTCCATTCCCTGTTGCTGAAAACAATGTTATTCCTCACCTTCCAAATCACCCACACCACACATACCCATAGAGATGCCAAGAATTTACGTCTCTCCTTTCCATTCCCTAGGTGGCAAAATTGAGCGAAGTTATCCAGGATGGAGTTGGAAAGCGGGGTATTTAAGCTCAGCCAGTTCAAACAACGCCCCCACAAATCCCCGGCGTGCCGACAATCCATGAAGAGATGTTGGATTGAAATGATATTAGTGTTTAGTATAGTTAAAGTAATGATGTTTATGGGTGAAATTAAAGTTATTTAGAAAAAGTTTACTTATTTGGCAAAATTGAAATGTAAAGAAAAATTGTGAACGAACCAAAATAACAAAATGTAAAGAAAGATCGTGGACAGAGGGAGTAGGATTTTATAGCAAATGTGGCCAAGTACGATTGTTTTGGACACTGGATGTGAGTGCCACGTAATTCAAGAAAAAATTAAGAAATGTTAAAAGTGTATGTATTTAATCATTAATTTTATAATTTATAAAAAAAATTAAAATTTACATGTGATTTATAGTTTTACAACCAATCTGCTATTATCATAACACACGTATAGAAACCGAAAAAAATTTGGTGGATTTTTGTATAAAAGGGAAAAATTAATATGCGTAATAATTTGGTAATTTTGATTAATTAGCCGTTGTAGCTAAAATTTTAGCCCCCTATAGATGACCAACTGCTAGAACTGAAGTTTCCGCTTACAAAAATCTCAAAATCTGCGAACTACAAAACACTCGACAGGTTTTGGAGATGGCGGCGGAAGAAGAATTCGGTGTCTCAGATCGGCCGTGCCTTCACATGATCTCCTCCTTTCTGGCGTTGGAACGTCCTGATATAGTAATCTCATTCGCCAGGTCATCTATCAACCTCCGCCTTCCAAATTCCCCCTAAATATAGAGTGTTTTAATTCGAATAAATTATTGAAATTAGAGAATTTGGCGGCGGTTCCATCTCCGAGAGTGTTCAGAGCTGCATTTGGCGCCGATGCATCAGCAAAGCAGTAGGCTCTCTACTTTCTCGCAGTCGATTAATAAAAAGCAATATTTTCGGAAGAAAAAAAGTGCGCTTTTATCTTTTCAGGATTTGAAGTTGCAGGGGCCTTTCCTCAAGAGGTTTCTGAAGAAATTAATTATCGAAATCGAGTCGAGTGGCGGAATGGTGTTAGATGAACTGTATGAATACTATGCGTCATGCTTGGTTCCTCTAAAGGTAATGGATAGTCATTCTAGGTTTTGTTTTTCTGAATTAGTTGTTATTTGCTGAACTGATTTCCTTTCTCTATTAGGATGATGGTGCCAACATAGGGAACTCGAAATTATTGAAAACTATCTCTTTTATTTATCCGAATGGTAACTTCTTTATTAGGGTTATATGTTGGTTCATATCTTCTTGTTAATTATTTAGAACTTAAGTAGTGAATTCAATCTGTTTCTTTTTGTGGCTAGAGTCCAGGAAATTGGAGGTCCGACTTCGTTCTTCTGTTAACATGCTTGAAGGAGATACTGGGTAACAGAAGCATAAGTTATTTTACCTTTTCAGTTTTTTGTTAATACTAATATTTTCCTGTTCAAACTTTTTATCTTACTGGAATAAAGAATCAATTTTGGTTGTAGTAATCTCTGAAGTTGCTGTGTTTTTTTAATATTTAGTTCAAGATAGATGCATTACTCTTCTCTGCAATTGGGAAGTATGAAAACTGGTTACAACTTTTGTTGGATAGCTAAGCATTTTGGCTTATTTCACTATGCTTTTCTTGCATCTTCGACAATTTCAAGTTATTTATATTACATTTTCACCCTACGATATCCATGTAGACCTACTTTTAATACTAACTGCTGAGGCTATTTCATTCCTACTTGTTTTCCAATGATACAATTACTCTTTATGTTAGGCAAGTTAAATTTAATTTCTTTAAATTTTTGTCACGTGTTGCTTTGTGCCTTTTGTTTTACCTCCCTTAATTTGCCAGCATAGCGTTGGTTTAATTTGCTTCAAACTTTTGATTTGCTACCTTTCTCTCTAATTCTTTTGTTTTTTTCCATGTAACTGTTGTGTAGGTGCTCTATCTGGCCTTCAAGCCTCTTCATGTCTGAGTTTATACTTTCTTTCCCTGAATTATTTGCAAATAAGTGTTGTTTTGAGGTATGAGACGAATTCTATAAATTCTCTCTTTTTCTTTCTTCCCCCCTGCACCCCTCTTTTTTTGGTGTTTTAGATTATATACTTGTTGAATTGTTAACAGTCCCTTGTTCCAACAGGTTGGTTCAGGGGTTGGATTGGTCGGTATTTGTCTTTCTTATGTTAAAGCATCTAAGGTGAGCTTGTGCATACATGACTCTTTGCCCTTCCTCTTCAAGTACATCATCCTTTCATAACAATTGCCTCCTCATTTCTAGCAAAAAAGTTCCATCTGCTTTCAGTGACGTAACTGGAACTCCAGTTTTTCTGGTTGCGTATGCATACGAGTATATACCATGTAAAATAATTGTCTCGCGAGTTTTGGGTAGCATTACATCATTTAAACTCGGACGTTTGTATCCTATACACAACCAAAATCATATACTTGCATCGAGAAACGTATCTTATTATCTGACTAAATTTGGTGATGTAGGTGATACTAACTGATGGTGACTTTTCAACTTTAGCAAATATGAAGGTTAACTTGGAACTGAATCACCTAACCACAGGATATCACACATCAGGCTCTCATTTACATGATAAAATGGTGAGCTAGTCATAGTTAACATATGAACACGCCTTATCATGCTATCACATTTTCTCATTCATTTCAATGCTTCAATAGCTGAGATGGATGTAACATTCTTATAGTTTTATAAGTTCATTTTTTTTGTTATTTATCTTTTGTTTTTCCTCTTCTGAACTTTTTGGTAGATCACTTGCTCCGACTCCTTACTGAAGCTGACCTTCTACATATAATAGGTCCAATGTGTATGTTTGCCCTGGGAATCTGCATCAGAGGATGACCTCCATAGCTTTGCCCCCGACATTATGTAAGTCATCCATCCATCTCAGCTCGAATCTTAGTGCAAAAGCATAATTATGATGATTCAGTTGTCCGCTCACCATGTACTTGGGGTTACATTCCGTAGTACGCATCATTTATCTCAAGAAAATCAACTGGACTCATCATATTGTTCACTTTCATTCCCTCAGTTTAGGTGCAGATGTTATATATGATCCATCGTGCCTTCCTCATCTTGTACGAGTCCTGTCAGCTCTTTTGAAACGTGGGCAGTCATACCATGAGTCGAGCGGTGGTGATACTTCCCCAGAAAAAGAAGCTAGGGAAGCAGAGAAACTGCCCGTTGCGTATATCGCGTCTGTGATCCGTAACATAGACACCTTCAACTATTTCCTTGCGTTGGCTGAAAAGGCAAATCTTGTAGTCACAGAGCTCACTGAAATGATCAAAGTGTTAGATTTTCTTCCTTACTTGAGATCGTATGATCGACCTAGCATTAAGATATTCAGAATTCATGTCTAAAAGCATTGGCCCAAAACTGTCTTTCTATTTTCCTGCATTTTGGGCTGCTTTGAACTTCAGTAGTTATATGAATAGTTGTGCTATTTATTTGATGATGATTCTTTACATATTTTTCATTGAACAACTTGATGTTGTAACTTATTTTGGACAAAAACATGGACGCAACGTTCGCAATTACTAATTAACTATGATTAAGGGATTAATCAGGATTGAGAGAAATAAATTAAAGTCTGTTAACCCAGTGTTAGTATTATTAATTAACGATTAGGATTAAATTGAACTTTAATTGTGATAAATAAGCTATACTTTAATTATTAATTAAAATTTTACCACTTTCAATTAGAATTTGTGTTGAAACAGATAGGCCAAAGCCTGAGCTAATTAGGAAAAAAAGAATGCTGAATAAATAAAGAGGCGTCCACCTCATAATAACGCGGCAAAGGAAGGGTAAGGCGTCAGCAGCCTTTCGGACTTGGAATCGATCAACAACAAAAACCACCGATTTCCAAGAGCCGGAACCCTAGCACCATCCTATCGCTGATTTCTTCTTATTCGGGAAGAATGAGCGAAGAAGGCGGAGGAAAGAACGCAGGCGTCTCGGCCGCCGCCCAATCTTCGCCAAATTATTACTACGGCACTTTTCAAGGTGTGGCTAATTATCAACCCCAGCCTCTGCCACCCAGTTATTCGGTGGTGGGTATCCCTCAGCCTCCCGCCACCTCTGGCCATCCGCCGCATTACTATCACACCCTTCCTGGTATTTCCTCATTTTCTTCGCCCTACTCGATTCGATATTGAAATTTCATGATTCACTTATTACTTATTAGGCTTTATGAAGGTATAAGCGAAACAAATTGGAATATCAAACTGATTTGGTAGCTTTAGGAATATGTTTGTGTTGTGCGAGTATATTCTCCATTCTTATATATTGAAACTCGAGGTAATATGAAAGTGTAAATTGTAAAGAGGTTTGCATCAACGAGCTATGTTTAACTATAAATTCGATGGGAAGGTGGGATTGAATGCAATTTGTGCGACTTAATTTGATAAAGGTGCAATGATGGGATGAAAAAAAAGCTAATCTTTGGGACCCTATCGCAGTATTAGAATCAGCGATGAATTTGACTTATGTTTTCTTTTCCTTAAATTTTCTGGTGATTCTAGGTCATGTTGTTGCCCATGGACGACCTTTTAGGGAGGAACGGCTCCCCTGTTGTGGTGTTGGACTTGGATGGCTGTTGTAAGTTCTCTTGCAATTCTTTCATACTCAATATTCTAATAATGTAATTTCAAGAGATAATGCATGTGGTGCAGCTGATACTTTTCGGATTCATTGATTATTCTTTTTGCTTCTGTTGATAATTGGATTACTGTTGCCATCTTGTTCTTTAAAATGTGATTTGGTACTTATTTGGCTGACTTTTTTGACAGGTTCATTACCGGTTTCTTTCTGGGTGCAATCCCCTGGTACATAGGAGCTTTTCTACTGTTTTGTGTTCGTATGGATTACAGGGAGAAGCCTGGACTTGTTGCGTGTGCCATAGCTGTAAGTGTTTTCAATCTCTACAGTCTTTTCGAATCTCCCAAACAGTTGAGGATAATATATGTTCATATTTTGGTGTTTTGAGCCTGCTCTGTCTAGTGATTTTTCTTGACATTTTATAAGTATTCGAGGTTTTTCTTGTTGATATTATCAAGTATTAGCAATCAAATCCTGGATGTGTTTTGACTGTTTGAGTTGATTTTCCTGGAGAACTTATCAAGAACTCACTAGGCTCTAGGCATTGTCATTGTCTATAGGAGCAGCTAATGCGTTCTTGTCAAATTAAAGTTTTGTTATGACCTCTATGGTGGTTGAGTAATAGTGTTTAGAGGTGAAGTGCCCCTCTATAAAAGACATAATTCACTAGCCCCTTGGGGAGTAGAAAAGTCGAGGATTCAAAATATGTAGTTGTGCTCTCTTATGTATGCCTTCAGGCTTCAGCTACATCTCTAGGAAAACTAAAAGAGAAACATTTCCGACATATACATTAAATTGGTGCTTCCTATGCATCATCAGTCGAATAAACTGTGGTTTATCTAGTTCGGCTGCTGTTATGTTGGCTGCATTTGGGTAGTTTATCATCACAATCGATGCTTGCTTATTATTGGACACTTGCAGGCTCTGCTAGCTGCTCTTGCTGTTACTCTTGGTGTGTCAAAGGCAACTTATTCCTGGTGAAGTCGCCACATTGTATATTCTCCAACTTAATTCCTCATCAAAGTTGGACACTGTTGATTGTATTTATTTTTGCAAAGAAAGGTTATTTTCTTTGTAGTATTCACCTCCTAAATGATTAGTTATCCATGCAATTATATACGTATTCTATTGTTTATATAAATATGTCTATGAAGCTCAGTGGGAAGAAACAAAATTACATTTCATGTGGGAAGGTAGGTGCTTGAGAATTCGTCCTTTTTCAGATGCTGGAAAGTTTGGATACTACTGTTAATACTATGGTTAATGGTAAATATACAAGCGAATTTAGTAATTATGTTTTTCAATATTTTAAATTTTCTTCGTTTTAACAATTTCAGTAATTAATTGTAAAACATTTTGCACTTTTATGCATTGCCCTGTCGCAACTGAAGTGAAAATTTGAAATTGAACCTTTTTTTTTTCCCTTTCCTTTTGTCGTTGTTATTCTAGGTTAGTGTGCTGCAAATGCGTCGAATCATTCCAATTCCATTTACGTTTGCTTTTAAGAAAAAAAAGGAGTTAATTTCAGTTTGCTGAACTTGGATATGCATAGACTTATGGCATAATTCTTTTTTTGTGAAACGAATTGTGACATAGTTAAATGATAATAACTTATACTCCTTCCGTTCACGAAGAGTGTTCCACTTTTACCATTTTGGGTGTCCACAAAGAGTGTTTCACTTTCTTTATTTGGCAAAAAAGTGGTGGGATCATTTCTACACTCACACAATATCTTTCATTTTTTATTAAATCACATGGTGGGACCATTTTTCCGCTCACACAATTATTTTACTTTTCATTAAAATTCGTGCCGTCCACAAAGTGGAATACTCTTTGTGGACGGAGGGAGTACAAATCTTAATCAATTGCCATATTGAAGAAGAGATTAAACTACAAAAATACTCCCTAACAAGCACCGATAGGGAGAGCAAATCATTTTGAGGAAGAAAATGGTGCATAACTTTTAGGGGTGAGGAAAAAATCCATAAACCGTAAATCCGAATCGAACCAAATCGAAATTCAAAATTTGGTTCGGTTTTTCGGTTTGGTTCGGATTGCTTTTTCTCCAAATTACGGTTTTTTGATTTGGTTCGGATTAGTATATTCGAAAACTGAAAAACCGAAATCCGAAATATATATATTAATAAATATATATTATAAAATATATAATATATTATTATTAATTTATTTTTAAAAAATCTAACTTCTAAGTTCTAACCCTATTCTCATTCAGCCATTCTCATTTCTCAATTCTCATTTATTATG
>JAYJMF010000017.1:545865-569271 GCA_036873715.1 Salvia sclarea
GATGTGGGATAGACAAAAAGACTATAATTAATAATGGATTGTAAAGTTATTAAAATAATTATTTGTGTAGGTTTTATCTAAAAAAGGAAAAGTGAATATTGATTTATAATGCAATAAAAGAAATTAAATTAAAGAAAATTTTATATAAGGAAAATTGACGTGGCTATTGGGGAGTGAATTGGGGGTTGAGGTGGAGGCCTTGACTCCAAATCCTTTAATAGATGCGTAAATAGGGGATATATTGAATAATATTAATTTCAACCACTTTATTAATATTTTGGTTGAATAAATAAAATGTTTTTACTATATGTTCTTGTCTCAAAATAATTTATTATGGTTGAATAATATTAATTTCAATCACTTAATTAATATTTTGATTGGATAAATAAAAGAACTTTTTATTTTCTCATAACCAATTCAATGTGGGATAGACAAAAAGACTATAATTAATAATGAATTGTAAAGTTATTAACATAATTATTTGTATAGATTTTATCTAAAAATGAAAAGTGAATATTAATTTATAATGCAATAAGAGGAATTAAATTAAAGAAAAATTTATATAAGAAAAATTGACGTTGCTGTTGGGGAGTGAATTGGGGGTTGAGGTTGAGGCCTTGACTCCAAATCCTTTAATAGGTAAGTAATAATTGTTGACAAAAATATGTAAAGGCCCAATAACATGAAGGTGGTGGGCTCAGCCCAATTAAGCAAACATCATAAAAACATTGGCCCAACAAGTCAACGCATAGTCAGTCACAGCGTGCAACTGAAGCACCTATGGAACGGCAAGACGCCGGCGCCGGCGTTACGAAGATGGCGGCGGTGGCGGCGTGCTTCGGCATGGCTGTGTTCTATGTTGCGATTCTGTATTCTCCAACTCTGATTCTTAGATTGCCCCCGCCCAATTCCTCTAATTCCTTCCTCACACGACGTTTCGCGTGCGCTGCTGTATCTTCAATCGTCTCTATTATCGTCGCCTTCCTCATCCTCCCCGTAAGCCTCCTTTTTGTACCCTACGTTTTTGTATGTAATTTGTGTTTTTTCCTAAGCTTGACTCAAGTAGTCTTCAATCTCCCCATTTGCTTTGGTGGTAGAATCTCTTTTAGGTGGAAGTTTGCGTTGCATCATTTTTTTATGTTTTTATCTGTGCGCCAATGGAACTGAATCGAATACTAGAAATTAAGTTGCTAAAAATGAGTATAATGAAATTAAGCTGCTAAAAAATCGAATAATTGAAATAAGCTGTCAAGAGTAGTTAGATTGATTTTAGAATTCTTGAAATGATGTTAATTGACAGTTTGGGTGTTACCATCGTGTATATTTTCGTCTTTATGTTGTGCTTTTAAGAAGTAGTTCCAATTGGACTTCGAACTTATATTAATGGATTATCTAGTTTAAACTGGAGCTTAAATCAGTTAAAATATGGAGGAAATGTATAGGTCAATAAGCATAGCCAGAGAAGGATATCCTGTTTCTATGGCCAGGGGTGGAGTTATAGTGATCCAATTTCCTCCTTGTCTTTTTCTTGTATTTGGATTCTTGTTGTCTGTGTGGGGGTGTGATATGGCTGGGGGTTAGTGCACTTGTCTATTACAACAGGAAGATAAAGTTAATACGAGCCAATGTTATTGTCTTTGTTTCTTCAGTGTTTTGCTTACTTTATGGGTCTACCACTATAGCATTCCTCAAATCTCTTCTGAATATTGTTAGGCATGTTATGTATTTTATACCTGGTACAGATTATACATATAAGTATTTTTAGCTCATTCTTGACAAGTGTTTAACGCTCTTTCCTTTTTTTGAGTTCTTAAAACTCCTCTGGCTAGTTATCCTGTTCATTACATTTTGCTGTACTAATTCTCAGCAATAATAACTTTTGTGAACCCCATAGTCTATTTGTAAAGTTTGACATGGGAAGCAAAGACACTACTAATGCCTTAAACCAGTCTATCACAGTTTATGAACCACCAACTTCTTTGTTGCTCGTGGATTATCCATACCTAATCATTAGAGAATTTTTTTAATTATCTGTCTTGTATATGTAATTTTGTGTATCTGTTTTTTTCTGGTCCCAGATAACAGGATGGGATGCATCAAATCTGCTCGGTGTCTATGGCATCAGAACAGATCACATTGTGAGTATTTTGTCAGTTATTCTGAAATTGCACAGGCCAATGCATTTGGATATAGCATTATTGTCATTTTACATTTGATTTTGCAGATTGAAAAGGGTGACTGATTGCTCAATGCAATTTTCTGTATTAACAGTTGCAAGCTCTGGTCTATCCGGTCTCGCTGACTGCCCTCATGTACTCTGGTTCCTTTGCCTTGAAGCTTTTATCTATGCTTCAAACTAGCAGAGAATATTTGGATAGTGGTGGAGATCTGTCAGTTACATGTATAAAGAGCATTTTGTTGAAGATAATTGATGGGGTAGTTTCAACAGCTTCCTGCATGTCATCCTGGCGTAACTATTTTGTGGTCAGTATTCTTGGTTGTTCTTAGTTCTATGTCGCAAATGCGTTCTACACAGTCCTTTTTATTTTGTTTGTATGACAGGTTTTCTTGAATCATTCTATACTAGTGCCAGGCGCAATCTGTGCATGTTACATCTTAACTCTTGATCTTGAAATAAGATTGTAGTTGGATATGATGCCATTCAAATTAAGGGATTATTAGATAGGCAGAAATTTGTTCAATTCTCTGCATTCATTTTGAGATTGTCAATTGTCGTCGAGCATTGCATGACACTAATTTTAGGGGCCTTCCTCTTTCGTAGATAGGCATTTATTATTTCCGTTATCTGAACTATAGCACTTTTTGGACTCCTCCTCAGAACCCATTTCCCTGCTTAGTGGTGGGTGGTTGGCGGAACATGCATGTTGAAAGAATGTATTGAACCAAAGCCTGTTGCTTAAATATCTCGACTCCCATGTTTTAGGTCACAAATAATTACTTCTGGCTTTTCTGATTCTGGTTCGTAATGGTTCGACTTTCAGTTTTTGTTTGTTCAGTCTCTCTTTTTCTTGAACAGGCACCACTAACAGAAGAGTTGGTATTCAGAGCTTGTATGATTCCTTTGCTTCTGTGTGGAGGATTCAGTACCTACAGAGTTATATTTCTTTGTCCAGTATTTTTCAGTTTAGGTGAGTAAGATATACTAATATACACCAATCTTTTTAATTTGTGCAACTCTTATGCCAAAAACTGCATCTGCTGTCATTATTAACATATTAATACCTTTACCTTGAGCAAGCATGCTGTTTATTTTAGCTCAAATTTGTGTTTTCTTTTGTCCCCAACCACTCTTAGTTTCAGGCTCCTCCCGACTGGAAACTATCACTACAGACATGGCTAGATTTAAATATTGCTATCTTTATGCTGAATGTTAATCAGATAGATGGTCTTAAACTCTTAATCGTTTGGTTGCAGCTCATCTGAACCACTTACTGGAGTTCTATCTCCAACGGAACTGCAGCTTTCTCAAAGCCTGTCAAGTTGTAGGTATTGTTCGCTTCCTCTTTCATTTGATGTTACAATGTTGTGATTCATGTGGAATTCACAGTCATGTTATAATTGATTTAAATAGTTAGAAGGATGCCACAACAGCTTCAATCAATTTGTGGCTTGTTTCTTGGCATTAAGTAAATATTTGGTGTTGAGTTTGAGTCATTCATTAAGTTGAAATAAGATGATTTTAGTGATGTAATCCTTTGTCATCTATTACATATTTGGTTTATTTGCAGGTTTCCAGTTAGTGTACACCGTCATTTTTGGGGCATATGCATCATTTCTTCTCGTTCGTACTGGTGGGTAAATTCTTCAATACACGCTTCACTAGATTTTTCATTTTCTTCTTTGATTTGTTCTATTCCATGATGCTTTTGAAATTTGTTAATTGCAGGGCATATAACTGCTCCACTAGTTGCTCATATGTTTTGCAACTTCATGGGCTTACCCGTTATGTTTTCTGGGAGATCTGGTAAATTGACCTCAGACCTCTCATCCAGTTTTTTAATTACGTCCATTGTCCATCCGTAATAAAACATTGCTTCCCCCTCCCCAATCAAAAAAAGAAAATTCAGGACACTGAAGCACTAAATTTTAAGTTAAAATGAAACAGAAAACTTTTTCTTTTTACCATGGGGAGCCTCAGGGCCATCATGCCCCAGATTTTTGCTGTTTGACTGCTTATATAATTGTATGTGTGTGCTTTTTTAGTACAATCGTTAACTTACTTCTACGTGTATGTTTCTGAAGAAAATATACTCCCGGGTTATAAGTAGAAAGATTTTGGCTAATTGGCCAAACGAAGCATATGGACATGTAGTTGTAGATGGAACGAACCGCTTAGCCTGGTTACTGGAGTGATTTTCTTGACAGGCTAAAACAAGTAAGAAATGATACCGGTGTTTCTTTAATCGTGGGAAATATTCACGCAAGAGATCTTCAGAAAGGTTTAAGGTGATTTTGGCCATAGTCATAATTTCTGCTACCCGCGCTATTTTCCTTCTATCTCCAACTATGATGCTTATTTCTCTCGGACGTACTCATCCATTCCTGTATATTTTGTGTTAACAACTATTTTTTCATGGCAAATTTCATTCTATTTGATGGTTTTTAGGGATGGTGAGTCTGGTATTTGCAATCGGGGTGGTGAGTTTCAGCAAGATGCTTTTCCCTTTAACGAACCCGCATTTGTACAATGATAAGACGGAGAATTGCAGCTGTTGGCACAGATATTGCAGTTGGAGCTAACACAATTTTGCAAGAAGCTGCAGCTGCTTTACTGCTTTATGGTGTGCCGAAGAATATCAAAATTTGCTCATTTTGCCCCTTCAAATTATAGGCCTCGTCTACCATATATGGCTGTGTATGTATTTTTATTTCCTTATTTTCTTAGAGCACTATGGGTGTCCGATTGTAATATTGATGAAGTGATACAGTGGGATTTTCTGAGGATATTTTCCAGTAAATTAATGAGAAAATTTAGTCAAGAAGATATGACGGCTGTACCATCCTTGCAGGGGTAGAATGATCAAAAACATATGATGACTTTATCCAAAATTTAAATTGCTGTGAGTCATGCAAATGATTCACTTTCTGATTTCATATTTCAATTTTCCAATTAGTAGGTAGGCAGCCATCATATAACTCATCTTCCAAAAATGCATCAAGTTGAAATCATTGTACTTCTCTATGATTAAATTATGGAGGGAGGATGGTAACCAAGTCCCCCACCTACACTATTAATGCATAGAAGAAATGCTCAAAAATTCAATTTTTGTCATGAGATCATTAGACCTAATTTTGTTTTGTCCACATGTATGATCTTGGAAAATTTAAAAGATTAAGTGAGTTCATGAGCTTTTACTTTTAGATTCACCGAGTAAATAGATTTTTTTTAAGTTCTTTTTTTTTCTTTTTTTGTTTAAGTCCTTATCAATCCATAACTAGATAAACCAGATTCCTCTTCATGCACACACTAGTAGTTATATTTATTGCAGAACGGGGATTTTCTGAGAAGAAGAAAATGATGTCTCAAGATATTGTATTGATGGCCAAAGATCCGCTGAGGATGCACAATCAAGAAAATCATATAGTATCATGTCTTCTCACAAAAAAAAGGGGATAAAAGGAGAAGATAAATAGTAATAATAACAAAAATAATAATAACAGTGGTATATTAAATAGAGCCATGGAGAGAATCCTATATATAATCTCTAGACAAATTGGAAATTTTCTAAATGTGGATACATTCATTCAATGACTCGTTGAAGTTTGCCTTAAGATTTTCAGGCCTCTTTTCTCTCCCCAATCATCATACTCTACCTACAATCTATTTTCCCTACTCAACTCACGTCGCACATTTATGAATATTTGTACATATACATACGTACATACATAGATACATAAATATACAAGTATATGTGATGTTTTTTCAGATGTAATGGACCCTCTTAAAGGAATTCTTATTTATTTCAAGAATTAATATTTATTCTAGCCATTAGGTATTAGATTTGAATATCGAAATTAGATACTATTAAAAAGAGGATTAGTATTTTAATAATTAGTTAAGTTGGTATGACTGATCAAAGGGATTCTGTTTGAAATATGTAATCTTGAGGGGAAGTAAAGAAGCATTAATTTGCGATTAGATTAAAAAGTGGTAAATAGTTATGTTTTTGAGTAAAAACTAGAATTAGATAGCTGGTCTTGTCTGCGTGGTTTGATGGTCAACCTGTAGGCAATGACGTGATCCGTGACATGATATATATATATTTTATTTTTTTTAAATTAGTAAGAGACTCCCAACTCCAACTCCGAAGGTTATCAAATCAATTGAATCAGTTAATCATGTAATGGAAACCCTAACATTGACTTTGTTTGTGCAATCAGATTTGATGACGCACATTTTCCCTTAGTAGATCCTTCCATCATAAAAAGTTTAGACTTTTAAAAAACTATATACCATTATTTTATAATATTTAGGTTAAAAAATACTTATTTTGATTTATTATTCCAAAATTATGATATATATTTTTAAAATTTTAATTTTTTATTATAAATATTAATCATGATATATTATGTAATAATAATTCTTTATTAAAAATAGTGAAACTAATAGTGGTAAACGGTGAAAAAATTGAGGACATAGGATCTCATCCGAAATTTAAGAGGACATATAAGAGTAACCACAGCAAAGCCCTCCAACATGGAGAGCTTTGGCAAAAAAGTGTAACATTGCAGCTCTGCATTGATGACCTCCATATTGGAGGGCTTAACACACACACACACACACATATACATATATATATATATATATATATATATATATATATAACTTGTAAATTATTTTAAATTTAAACTATATAATTAATTAAAATAAATAAATTGTATTCAATATTTGAAAAATTACAATACAATTTTTTTTGGGGGTGGGGGGGGGGGGGAAACTAATTTGAACGACCGAAACGCCTCCACATCTCTTCGATCATGTCGTGTTCGAGCTTGAGATATTGTCTTGCGTCGCGGAGCTCGACTTGGCGGTCCATATACTGCGGAAAGGAAGTAGGAGCACCTTGAGCAAATTGAGGCCGACTGCTTGAAGAGCTTGCCGCCTGATCATCATCCCAATGTTCGACGTTTGGGCCTTCATCTTCAATTATCATGTTATGCATAATAATGCATGCTAACATGATTTCAGTCAAGTTTTCGATGTACCACAACCTCCCCGGTCCCCGTATGATGGCCCATCGTGCTTGGAGAACTCCAAAGGCCCGCTCGACGTCTTTCCTCGCGGACTCTTGCTTCATTGCGAAGAGTTGTCTCTTTGGCTCTGTTGGACACGACAAAGTCTTGACGAATGTTGGTCAGTTCGGATAAATGTCGTCGGCGAGGTAGTAGCCCATCGAGTACTCCGTATTATTCGCCGTGAAATTGATCGACGACGATATGCCCTTCAAGAAGTCGTTGAATACAGGCGACTGATTCAACACATTGATGTTTGGCTTCGTGCATATGGAGGAGCCATGCAATGTCGCGAGAAGTCGGCCGCCGCAAGTACTCGTCCCAAAATGCAGCAACGACGCCTTGGCAAAATTTCTCCAAGCATTCCCGTCTGGTGGACTCGGCAATCCGCAAGTACTCGTTGAATTGATCGGACGGATCACCATACGCGAGCTGTTGCAATGCCGCCGTGCATGTTTGAATTGGATGTAGTCCGAGTCGGCCCGTTGCATCAGGAAGTTGTTGGAAGTAGGGGTGGCGTGCCGCCAATGTTTGGCAAATTCGCATGAACAAACTTCGCCGCATGCGAAACCGACGTCGAAACATTGCTGCAGAATACGTGGGCTCCTCGGAAAAGTAATCGGCCCAAAGTTGCTCAAATCCGCCCCCCCCCCCTCACGATCCCGCTCAATGTATTTTTTTTTTTGTTTCTCGCCGCTCGTCGTTCTTCTTGCTCTCGTATTTTGGTCTCCTTCGCATCTATCTCCTCTTGTAATTTCATGGCACAAAGCGCCAATGCTCGACGTTCATCACGAGACAGAGGCATTTTTTTTAAAAATTGGAGGATTGAAGATAAAATGGTATAGAAATGAAGAAAATTGGAGGACTGGTGTATGAAATGGAGTGAAAAATGGAATATTTATAGTTGAAAATGAGAATTAAATTTTTTCTTTTATTAAAAATAAAATAAAAATTGCAACAGTCGATGACGTGACAGCACGAGGTGGCGCCGCGTGGCAGGCGCCCGCCTTGCTTGGGCGGTCGCGCATGTGCCCGCGCCCGCCACCCCCTCGCGGTCTCCAACGACACCAAACCCGCGACACCCGCGGGCGCAGGTCACCGCCCGCCTCGGAATTACTTATTTTCAAAATGGGCTATATCGGAATGGCTAAAAAACTAAACTATATAATTTCAAAGTGTAACTAAAAGGGATATACTTATTTTCAAATGGGCTATATGGGAATTTTGCCCTTTGTTTAATATGCTATTGATTCACATATACTGACAAAGCTAATAAATCCATTTTGTCGCAGCAATCCAGCATGAACTATCCACCCGCACACTTGGCAAGACGTCATAGGCTCAGAAGCAAAGCAAATCACACCGGCATCCTCCTATCTACCAAAATTATTTATTCTTATAGAAGAAAAACACAGATATGTTGATGGTTTTATCCACAAATTGAAGATGAGTAACCAATAAGAAGACAGATAATGATACTCAGGGATAAGGACCCAATTCCGAATCCCTTATAAATCACACCCATTGCCCCCTTCAACAAATCACCACCTCTTGAAGAAAAAAACAAAACTTCAATCTCCTCTCACAGTTTCAGCATTAATGGCCGCCTCCTCAATGGCTCTGTCTTCCCCATCCTTCGGCGGTCAGGCGGTGAAGCTCTCCCCACAAACACAAAGCCCCTCAGCAGGCGGCGGGCGCGTGTCGATGCGCAAGACGGTGGCGAAGCCGGTGTCCTCCGGAAGCCCATGGTACGGCCCCGACCGCGTGAAGTACCTGGGCCCCTTCTCCGGCGAGGCCCCCAGCTACCTGACCGGCGAGTTCCCCGGCGACTACGGCTGGGACACCGCGGGGCTATCCGCGGACCCAGAGACCTTCGCCAAGAACAGGGAGCTGGAAGTGATCCACTGCAGGTGGGCCATGCTCGGCGCCCTCGGCTGCGTCTTCCCAGAGCTTCTCGCCCGCAACGGCGTCAAGTTCGGAGAGGCAGTGTGGTTCAAGGCGGGAGCACAGATCTTCAGCGAGGGCGGCCTCGACTACTTGGGCAACCCCAGCTTGGTCCACGCTCAGAGCATCTTGGCCATCTGGGCTACACAGGTTGTGCTCATGGGCGCCGTTGAGGGTTACCGCATTGCCGGTGGGCCCCTCGGTGAGGTCACCGACCCTATCTACCCCGGTGGGAGCTTCGACCCCCTCGGCCTTGCTGAGGACCCAGAGGCCTTCGCTGAGCTCAAGGTCAAGGAGATCAAGAACGGCAGGCTCGCCATGTTCTCCATGTTTGGTTTCTTCGTTCAGGCCATCGTCACCGGAAAGGGTCCCTTGGAGAACCTTGCCGACCACCTCGCCGACCCAGTCAACAACAACGCATGGGCTTTCGCCACCAACTTTGTGCCCGGAAAGTGACAAAAGACTTCTGTTGAGGTTGAGATTGTTGCTTAATTTGGTGACTCTGTAAAGTTGAATGTGCCATATTTTGAGGTTCAATCCAGTGTTTTGTGGATGTGCTTTTTGTTAATTTGATTCAATTCGTATCCAATTCTGCAATCCTAGTGCGCAAGGAATGTATTGCTAATTACATTGGATTGGTCTTAATTTGCTTAAAAACGTTACTTTTTTTTATTAATAATTATTTATTAGGTTGAGTTACTATTCCATAATTAGAATATGTAATGCTGATATTTTAGTAACATAGATATACGAGTATAACAAATATTCTTAAAATAATAGAATATTAAAACAGGGGATCTAACTATTATAGTATAAACGAAAATCTAGTCAAAATTAGTATTATATTTCCGATGATCAACTCTATTGAAATCCTATTTTACGATATACACCTTTACTCCCTCTATGTATATGTACAAGTATATGTAAATGTGGTAATGGAAAGTAAAAATGAAAGAATTGGAGTTGAGCTGGCCTGCATCAGGCGGAGGAGATGACAAACGCCCTTTGACAGTCGCAAGATCATCCACTGCAATCTGGTATCAATTTCTGCTCCTCGCTCTGGCCACAGACTTGTGATAAAGTTCTTCATACAATGGTGCTGAAGAGTCCCAACTAAAATCTAAGTTCATCACTTTTTCAACAAGCTGTTTCCAACCATCACCATCATTCATATAATGGTAAAATGCACGTTTCAATGCATTGTTGAAGCCCTATATATTCACACACAAAACCCACATTTTAGCCCATATACATTGCTAATCTCATCTACGATGGTGACTTACCTGCTCATCAGCTGTCAAGAATGTGAATCCATTTCTGTAGTGGGCAGGTATGGTATCGTCGTCGAAATCGAAAACACTGCAGGATCATTCACAGTTGTGATTATATGAACAGAGTATCTCAGGTAAGTGCAAAACAAGTATACTGTGTGATTTCATCTGTAGACGATCTTAACCTGTCGTTGAGTCCTCCTGTCTTCCTAACAATGGGGATCGACCCGTATCTCATAGCAATCATCTGCATATACACGATTTTGAGTTAAGAAACAATTGCAAATGGGCCTGAAGCTTATGATGTGTGTACAGGATACCTGAGTAAGGCCACAGGGCTCAAAGATGGATGGGATGATCAACATGTCCGAGGCAGCATAAATCAAGTGTGAAAGAGCCTCGTCATATTTCAGTATCAATCGAGCATGCTCATGAGTTTTAAAATGATCACAGATTTCTTCAAACTCCCTCTGAAAAATGAGAGCTCCCATTATCAAAACATAATCATAAATAAATAGTAAGAATATTAAGTGGTGCAGATTCTAAAAGAGTCCACAAAACTTCTCAAAATAACATTTGAAATTGAGGAACCCAAACTTTCCTGAATCTCAGGCACTGGACTTGAACCAAGAAGAACGAACTGACCGCCTAACTCCAATGTTCGGAATATTGCATGCCTTATAAGATGTACACCCTTTTGAGGTACCAATCTAGTTATGCAAGCAACCTGCACATGACGTTTTATAATATAAGCAAGTCTTATCTTATCCCAGCAGGTCAATAAGAGACATCAGTACGAGCATAAATGAATTTAACTCTATCACATTTTGTAGGTGTAGTCTGTATTGCCCATTAACCATTAGGAATCAACTAAAACTCTAAACAAGCCGATAAATAAACAACAGTTGTATAACAGTAACACTAGTTAATGAAATTTCAACAGGAAGAAGATCAAGAGCAGTTCCAATGCTAAGTATTTGTTGGGTAGTAAATTATGTGTTTTGTGCCTTAAACAGGCCAGCCAGCCCCCAAACATAACATGGTAAGCTTAACATACCTAAAAAGATAACTCAAACATGACATGGTGAAACAATATAAACATATTGTTACATGATTGAGTCGATAAGCTCATGTAACCAAAATTTATTTTAGCCACGTCTCTAAAAAGCTCAAAATTAGAAGGAATAATTTTACAACATACTGTCATTAAATTTAAATTATACTTACCAATGGCTGTCTGTCATTTGCTGAAGACAGTCGTAGATGTCTTCTTAAAGCTTCTTTATTTTCTGCTTTGCCATCAATATCATTGGAATGATACTGAACCTTCAAAAAGGGGTCAGTTGCTGGATTCCACGCATCAGTATCAATTCCATTTAAAATACCGACAAACTTCTTTGAATATGTATTAATTGTGTCCTGCAGGCCTCGTCCACCCTGAACATCAGGAGAAGAAGGTAGGATCAAAAGTTCTGGTAACTATCAACTAATCACGTGCACGCTGTTTCATTAATTGCATTTATTGTTGCTTCGGCAATGCCACATAAGAAATGAGCTGCAGCAAACAAAAGATAGAGTTTTGGGCAAAGTAGAGTTTGGGAGTGCCACCATAGGGTTTTTATCTCAATACGAGAGAAAGTACTCAAGACTGACCTATTAAAGAAGTAACAAGTATAGCTGCTGCAAAATCATATAACATTCATACCTCCGAACTCCGCACTTCTTGGGCATAGGTTGGTGAAACTGTTGTCACAATATTAGAGAACACCACAGCTCCCTGATAAGAGACAAGAAGGACATGCAAAGGACAACAAAAACCATGAAACTGAAATCAGCCCAATATGTCATGAAGAAAATCGGGAGTCAACTTTTAAGCGCTAAGCCACCACCAAATTTTAAAAAAAATATATATATATAAGAGAACTGAGAGGTTCCCTACACATGGAACCATGCTTCTCCTAACAGCACAGATCTAAAAAGCTTTTAACTTTTGGGTGGGCCACATGGGAGATCTTGTTACCTTAACGGGGTTGACCCTGTCTTTTGCTGAGTGATCCTGCATCCTATCAGGTCTGTTGAGTTGGTGAACATCAAGACCACAAGATCCGAGCTCAGAAGCTGGAGCTAATCCTTGATACTCAAAATTGTGACATGTAAAACATATTCTGGCTGAATCCAATCCTTTTGGCACGTATAGATCCCAATAAAGGGGGGCCTGCACATATAACAAGGAAAGGGTAAAAAAGAATGCAGGGAGGCACAACAGAAAGGTGAAAATCTAGTCCACCGTTATGCGGCCTTTAAATTTACTTGTATGTTGACCAAAAAAAAGGTGAAAATCTAATATCATACGACGAAAGCTGTCTGCCAATCATGACAGTGAATTATGTCAGGTTTCTTGCCAGCTTGAAGAATTAACTCAAGTGCTGCCCTGCTGAAGTATGAAAACCTCTTAAAATCGTCACTCTCTCCATAAAATTGATTCCTCCAGAAGAATTTACTTGGATGAAGAGGTTCGATGAAATAAACAGGAAGCCCTAAATATGATCAAATTTGCAGCCAACTAAAGTATTAGGACACAGCAAAGAAGCAATTATATTTTCACTTTGGAACTGAAATTTCTAGACCTTCAACAGTGCCAACCCAGATTTTGTTTTTGAACAGTCGACCATCAAAATATGACTCAACGGGCATATCCAAAACCTTCATCAAATGAAGACACAGGTTAGAGAGTATTTTTCAAAAAAAAGACAAGAGAAAAGAAAAGAGACGGAAAGAGCACCTCCATTGAATGCCAATTACCTTTAGATCACGAATACTCTCATACTGCATGCAGTCATATTTTGGTAGAACAACTTCCACAAGGTGCCCTTTCCTCTGAAGCGCTTTACTAAGACCAGTCACTACATCTCCCAGTCCACCAACCTTAAACATAATGTTTAGGAATAAACAAGCATTAAATGAATTGGCAGATAAGAAAGTGAAACAAAGTTTGCATCCAAAGCAAACATGAAACAACAACAAAGGGTACTTAAACATGCCAATAGTGTACAAGATGTCACAAAGACAAATGAAGGTTTTAACTGAAACAAAGTGTGCTTCCAAGAGGATACATTAGAAACTGAAAAATTGTTATAGCAAGTTGTTAGACTCTGATATAGTGTGCGAACAAGCTAATTAGATAGATTATGCATGTGAACATTGCTTTGAAGGACTATGTTACTGGTCAAAATCAACGATACAGCCGACACTCGGGGTCTTCATACCCCTCTGTCAGTTACATGATCCTACATCGTACCAAAGTCAAAATCCCAAGTTCAAAACATAAACGGGCACGTGCACAAAATCCTTTCCACCAATTCTTCATCCAATAACTCCAAAGTCCTACACTCAATTGTTGTATTGGAAGAGAAGGTCCTCAGCATAAGCTTTCTATGTTGCCAGTATATCTAGGTATCCTCATCAGAGGGACATGAAATTGACGGGAAAAGTCAAGCACAAATGTTAATGTGCGTGACTTTTCCTGCCAATCTCACACAGTCGTGTGTTGATAAACTAACAAGATTTAATTCAAAAAAATAATTGCTTACTTTCATGCAAGAGCTAGATAAATAAAGAAAAAGCAAACTTCTCCCATAGCCTTGAACTTCCTTACATTATATTCATCAAGATATTCACTAGTTATATTCTATGTGGAGCTTATTCTCCAGAGAAATATCACAATAGGCAACTATAGATATTCATATAGACATTTACGACACAAAAGCAGTATACCCTAGAAGTTTAAAATAAGCATACCTTAGCCACAGGTGCCATCTCTGCTGCAATATGTATGACATGTAACCTTTCGCTAAACAATGAAAGCAAATACTAGTCAATATTTTACTCCAACAGTGCATGAAAATATTAAAAATCATTCCATTTTCTGCTTACCCTGTCGTTGGTGACATTAGTTTGAGAAATGTCGAAATAATTTCCCTCTCACTCTTTCCTTGCATTGATATATATGAATCGCATATGCTCCTCTGTCTGTTCCATATCATTTCTCTTAACAACTTCACTTGATCCATTGAAATCTTCTTTTCAAGAAACCATCCATCCACCAAAAGCAATAAACTGGACCAAAACTCAGAAGGCTTTTCAAGCACAGCTTCATCTACTGCCTTTTTCTTGCTTTCTTCTTTCAAGGTATCAAGGGTCTCCTGAAATTCCTTCATAGAATCTTGACACAATTTAAAATAGTAATGTATCTCTTCATCAGAATTTTGCAGGCGGTCATCCAACAGATCTATTTTTTGCTGCATTAGTTCAGTATGGTGTTGCATTTTCTCTGATGACAGTTTATAGTCACTGGTCTCACCAACAGATTCTTCAAGCCGGTCAACCTTCTTGCGGAGTTCTTGGTTTTGCTGCAGTGCTACAATCGCTTGATCTGCCTGCTCTGTTGCCTTATCTAAAAGTGTCTGTAGATCCTCTACTTTATCATATAAACTCTTGCATTCAGATTTCAAGGTAGAGATTTCTGAAACATCTTCATGAGAAGAAGCAAGTCTAAACTCCAACTCTTTGAAGGAGGATTGCAACAATGATCGTTCTTCCTCCAATGTTTGGACACGCTGGTCGGTTTCCCTAATACGAGTTAGCTCTGCCTTTAGAGCCTGTAGCTCATCCTGCAGGGATGTATTCTCTGCCCTTAATGAATCCAATTCCTGGCTAAAAGAACTGACAATGTCAAATTGCGTAGAAGAAACAACATTATTCAACTGCTGTTCATGTTCTTCTCTGCTTGACATTTCAATTCGCAACTTCTCCAACTGGCTTTTGAGGAGTTCCACATTTATCTTCTCTTGTGCAGCAACTTTGAGACGTGCATCATTTTTAGCCAGTTTCGTCTCCAAAATATTGATTTCTCCCTGCAATGACTCTTTTTCGCAGAGTACTTTTTCAAGATCCTCAAGAGCACGTATACGAGCCTCATTAAGAAGATGGATATCTGTAAAGCAATAAGCAACAGATACAACATGTTCAGCTCGCAGAAAAAGGAAAAGCCAATTTTCTAGTTTTCAGCTCATAAATTTCTTCCACATTCTGATATGATTAGTGCAAGATGATTCTTCCTACAATTCTACAGATCAAAAGTAGTGCAAGTAAGAGGCCATACTAATATAAATGGATCAAGTTGACCCATGACTTACTCTTTTCAGCATTGCGTATCATTCCGATTAAATCTTGAAGATGAATGCCAGAGCGTTGCCCTGCATTCCCAGTGGTGGACTGTTTCAAAGATAAGATGATCAGATAATCAACTCTTTTAACAGAACAAACTAGAGAACAAGAAACCATTCACTTAAAACCCCCTAAAAAATTCTCACACACCGATATACTGGCAAGAGTTACATACAAATGTCCGATTTCGTTGGACAATGATAATATATTTAAGATCACGCAATTAATGTACACCTGATTGCATTTAAGTGAAGAATTGTAACCTTGAGCCCTGTGATACTGCCTAAACAGCAACATACAGAATAAGTACATCTCGTGTTTCCAAAGTCACTTTTTGAAAATATATCATGCTGAAATGTCATCAAATATAATATAAAGCTGAATGACAAATGAACGGGGGGTAGCATACTGGGATGACATTGGACGGTAAAGAACTGCTCGTATTTTCATCATTTAAGTGTACTGTCACTGATCCTTCTGCGGAGTCAATAGTGTCATTGTGCAAAGACCTAACTTCATCTGGTGAAGGAGAATTAATGGAATCCTCTCCTTCAGAGTATCCATATTCTATTACAGGAATATTGTTGCTGGAATCTGTTTCTTGATCTGAATCTGAATTGCTGCCTTTCGGTAATTTGTTATCGGTATTTGGCTCAAAATTTGTATTTGTTGGTGAAATGCCGCCTTTGCGAGTGGTGCTTGTATCAGTGTTGCTATTATCAATTGGCTTTAAGCTTGTGTTTGTTGGGAGATTGATCTTCTTTGCTTGTTGTCTCTTACTTTGCGAACTGCAGAAGCATCCAATTCATCATGATGTCAAAGTGGGGGTGAGTATGTATTCTCAATGGGTTTAAGGAAGTTTTCACATCAAACACAGATTTCTATTCCATCAACTTCATGTGAAATCAAACATTGAGCACCCAATCACCCCTACACTAATATTTTCTTTGTTGCCGCCAGTAAATTAATTCGTCTACGCAATTATTATCCCATTTATCATAATCTGAACAATATTTTCTTGTAGCCACCTTAAAAAAGAAAATAACTCTTACCAGATAAAAGTAGTAACATGTAAGTACAGTGTGATTACAAATAAAGCACAAATTACAAGGCGAACTATATTTACGTCAGCTTGATTGTCAAACAGATCAATTTTCCACCATTAATAAGCACGGAATGCATTAATCAATTACAGAAGCAGCTAATGCTTCAACCAATCCAAAACACAAGTGAGAAAGAAAAGAATAAAAAATTCAAAATCAAATCACATCTAGAAAAAAGAAGAAAGAAAACCTGAAGTTACGCTGGCGCATTTTACAAGAAGTTGGATACCAACGCTGCCAAGAAGAAGAGTAGAGTCGTACAGTGACTTGAGCAGACTTGAGGCCGGAGCCAACCAATCCGCGGCGGAGAAAGCACGTCGACGGAGCCGACTCCATCAATTTTTCACGCGGTCCCCGTTGTTGTGTGTGTATTGTGATTTGTGAGAGAAAATAAACGGTTGCTTAGAACCAACGACTGCTTAGCTTTAATTCGGAGCTGGGGAAGTGCGCTTTTATCTTCTTCCACTGCGTAAGCTTCGCATCTTCTCACACTTATATATAGAAATGCGGCAAAGGTTATTTTAATTAGGATTCATAAAACTAACTTTTCGTATATATAACTTCTCGTAATTTCCGATCTACCAATATAGAAGGGTAATATTGTAATTCCAAGAAGCCCCCTTTCCGTCTTTTTATTACTACTAGTTTTGGTCTCCGACTCTTCTCACTGAAAATATCTTATTTCTGCAGAATTTCCAAAGAAATTAAGAGAAAATGGAGATATTTTCTGTTAGACCAAGTTCCATATTTTTATAATTAACTATATAAATAACGGGATAAACTGAAAAGAAAGGGAAAAAGGGGTGGAATTCTAGTCCTAAATTTAGGGCAAAAATGGAAGTAAATCCTCTCCCCTCTCGACGGCGCTGACTCCTTCGCCGGCTACGGCTGTCTCCCCCTCTCTCCGCCGTTATTACGATACACTTACGAATCTAAGGTAAAATCTTCATTCTCATAAAACGTAGTGAAGTTGAATGTCGTTACTGAAATCCGAGATGTTTATCGATGCGCTCCGGCATGGTGGCACCCGACATCATTCGGAGCTACTAGTTTGGTTCATTTTAGTAATAAATTTTTTAATATCTTTATTATATTTGATCATTCTCTGAATTAGTGGAATGCAGTTCAATAATGTTTCCTTGATGATGAGATTTAGTCGAAACTACTGATTTGTTTGATTTTAGTAAGCTAGTGATCCGTTGTATAATTTATCTCCTAGGAATACATCGTTGCTGCAACTGCAATACAGCAAAATTCTTGCGATGGAGAATGGAACCAGCTGTTTCTTTTCCAATATGGGGTTCCTAAACATTGTGATTTTGCTGATAATTGGTGCTTCTACCTTGCTTTTGTTCCGGATTTTATATGTTATATACCGAAGCGGCAAACAGTTACACAGTAAATCTTCAGGACCTCTCTGTGCCTTGATAATTCTAGGTTCAGGTAGCAATTTTCTTCCTTTTCTTGTTTCATTCTCCTCCTGCGAGTAGGCACTACATCCATCCATATGGGAGAGACACATTTAAATCCATTTTTTTTTCAGTCTCGCTTTGATCTGGTCTCTTTTGATCTGTGCCTACTCCATCCATATGGGAGAGACACATTTAAATCCATTTTTTTTTCAGTCTCGTTTTGATCTGGTCTCTTTTGATCTTAATATAGGTGGTCACACTGCAGAGATGCTAAACCTACTAGCTGTTATGCAGATGGACAGATTTAAACCGAGATACTATATTGCTGCTGCCACTGATAACATGAGCCTTCAGAAAGCTCATGTGATGGAAGAGGCCTTGAAGAACAAGGTTATATAGCTTTAGCTACTCCATGTATATGATATTCTTACTATTATGATTGTATTATGTGGCGCTTTGTGGGTTCAGTTTACACATGAATGAAACCCCAGTCAGATTGTGAGGTTGAAATTATGCCTGTTTTATCATACGTAATATGGGGGAGAGAAATGTGGATGTAGTTTGTACTTGACTTTGGGATACAACTGTGAAGTTGTGAGATATGTGGATAAATACCTTTAAAAAGTAATCTCTGTTTATCCATTTTCTCTGCATGCATAAGGTCACTGGTCATTGATGAACATGTGGGCAGATATTAGTCTGTTGTGAACTTATGATATTTTCAAGATAATTGAACTCTCTACTAATTTCCCTTATTAAATGCTCTCTGACATAGAATTCCAACATGCTAGGCAGAAGCTGAGTCAGTAGGAACTTCACATTTTATGCAAATTTACCGAAGTCGCGAGGTTGGCCAGTCTTACGTAACTTCAGTTGGCACAACTTTAGCCGCTTTAGCCCATGCATTATGGTTAATGATCAAAATCAGGCCTCAAGTGGTATTGTGATTTCTATGCACTTAACTGTGATAAGCATTATGTACTCTTATATATTTTATTTGCTCAACTTAATGTTTTCAATTTGCAGATTTTGTGCAATGGGCCTGGAACTTGTATACCGCTTTGTGCCATTGCTTTTGTGTTTAAGGTTGGCATAGCTTTGCTCGGAACATTTGTCTTGTTTATTGGGGTTTATTTACTGGAAAATCGAGAACGCGGTCATGGTTATACTGCAATTTTCAGGTTCTTGGGATCAGGTGGTCATCCATTTTCTATGTTGAGAGTATTGCTAGAGTCAGAAGGCTATCTTTGAGTGGGTTGCTTCTTTACAAACTGCGGATGGCTGATCAAATATTCGTCCAGTGGCCACAGCTAAAGAGCAAATACACTCGAGCTAATTATGTCGGTCGTCTTATGTAAAGGGTCCTGTTCTTTCTCTTCCTTTGAGGTACCTTCCAGTTTCCCTGAATATACTCTGATCCTTAACTTTACTTCCTTTTGCTTGGGTTAATATGAAAGCTGTGCTATACCATATGCTGGTCCAACCAGAGTAAGGAATCATATATTGGGTCAGTTTGCTGTAAGTTGCTTAAATATGACATAGAATTCATTGTCACAATGGAGCTTCTTTTTCTTTCAGATATATGTACTGTGTGATTTATGCCTATGCCAGTCCCTTAAATGCATGCGCCCAAGTTTCAAGAAATGCATGTGCATGAGTTTTAAAGAACCAAATAAGGCGGGAGCTAATTTATTCTTTTGCATTTTGATAGCAGATGACGCAATCTATTTCTTTTTATCTAAAGGTTGAGACAAAAAAAAATTGGATCGTTTCTTTGCAGGGTTGATCCATTTGGCAAAGTTTTGATGAGACTGTCCATTTGATGGGACACAAAAGTCGCTAAAACGCTCTCTACAGGAACACGGGATTTTTCACATCTGAAATAGTGTGGCTATGAAAAGAAGAGAGTTGAAGAAACTGATACCTCACATAAACTCTGTGTATGCAGGTTTAACTATACACTCTGTAATACTAACATATTTGTAGAATAGGGTTGCTCTTGAAAAAAAAAAAAAAGGTAGAATTCAAATGATGCAATATTTTTTGTACCTTGTGTGCGTAAACAAGGGTCCTGATTATCTCCGCCATACATAGGTCACATAAAGGTAGCAACTGGGAAACACTTGAATTACATTAAGACAGCGAGTCTCCCTCTCCCATGTAAAAGAAAACGGAAAGTTTCATATTGTTGGTTGAAACTATATATCATAAACATACGACAGCCGCACCAGCCATATATGAATCCGAGGAGAGAGCGTTGAATCCACCTGGGTGGCGTAGATGACAGAGAAAGCTGAGAGAGAGAGAGTAGATGGAGTATAGCATCATATGAATCCGAGGAATGTGCTGAAGCATGCGTAGAGAGCGAGAAATAAGATAATGAAGTAAAGAACAATTAATCTCGTATGCAAAATTCATGCATAATTTTTAATAATTTTATACAGGATTCTAGTGAAAATTTTGTAGAATTCTATACAACTTTATAAAAATTTCTCTTTTCGTATCACATAACAAATTCAATTACAATTATATCCTATAATGAGAGAAATCAGCTCCCGAAAGCTTTGAAAAATCCGAAAAAAGTCTCCATCATTGGATCAAAGAGATGAATGGATGAGATTGAGTATGCATGACATACTACCTAAGGCTTGGGTACTACATGATCCAATTCTCATGTAAAATTCACCATTGGTGCCGGTTGTTGTTCATCTTTTGCCGTGGCAATATATTAGAACAAAAGTTATGAAGAAAATTCAAGAGCAAGATTAGTAAAATCCAATTCGACTTTTTCTACCACTACTTTCATATCATGTGCATATGGTTATTTGTTGTTATATACATAATAAACGATTGACAACTATAAAAAACTAATACAATCAGTTGAAATAGAACAGTTTGGGGCAATGAAATAGTGTATATGAACTATTATGTGTACATGACTGAAATTTTTGGGAGGTTGTAGAGTATGGGCTCCTTATAGTACTAGATTAGTGCCCACCAAAATTAACAAATGCATGCAGTCGTCTTGTCACACATGGATGTATAATTGATTATCATAGATGTAGGTGACTAACTATTGGATCCAAGAAGATGTTGGTTTGGATTAGATTAGATTACAAATCTTAATTAGTTATGTACTGTTACGTTCATGGACAAAATGATGGTTGCTTTGTTAATCCTTAACTCAACATTATCGAATTTCAATGAAAATATCTTAAATTTTGGGACCCAGTTTAATTGTTATCACTTGGTGGCGTAATTAAGTGCCTTACTAGTCTCACACACATATTCATTTGCATAGCTCCCAACTCAATGTTTGCCTAGAAATAACAATCCAAGTATTTCAGCATTCAAGTCAAATTTTCGTTACTTCATTTTTCTTATCGTTAATTTATGATTTATAGATTTCACTTGATGTTCCATTGATTGGGTCACTTAAAAGGTGACATTTCATTAATTAACTGAATTAATAAAAGATTTGCGTATATTATTCCTATTGTTGGTGCTAAAACACGTTACACAAACATTGTAAGCAGGGCTTAACCAGCAGCAGCAGCAGACATGGACGCTGTTTCTTCATTAAGATTGGTTTGTCTCTGTATCTCTTTGGCGTCAATATAATGCTGGTAGATGTAGGAAACAAACCCCCACATTGCGAGCAGCAACGACACCGCCTTGAGCCCGGTGAGCCGGTCCCCCAGGAATATGACCGCCAGCACCGGCGCCGCCGGCAGCCCCAAAATGCTTATCACATTCGAAAACAGCGACGAAACCTTGAAAATCAAACCAATGCATCCAACTCCAAACACCTGCCACGAAACCGCCGTCCAGAACAGATTCATAATATAAGACACTCTCCCCCTTTGGTAACCCTCCATCTCCCCCTGGAGGCGCCGCCAGTCCCCGGCGGCGAAGAGGCCGATCACGATCACCACCGTCGCCACCAGATTCTGATAGATGGTCATGTCCACTATGGCGCGCGTGGTCTCCCTTTTGATGAGCTTCTGGAAGGCCAGCTGCGTGAGGGAGAGCATGATCGCGTAGCCGGCGGAGGCGGCCAGGGTGCACACGAATCCGATCACGTATTTCCTCTTTGAAATTTTGGAGGAGCCGCCGGTGTCGGGGTCGAAGACGAGGAGCGTGGAGGAGATGGTGAGGAGGACTAAGGAATTGATGATGTAGGGGGTGAATTTCTGGCGGTTGAGGAAGAGGGAGAAGACGGCGTTGAACCCTAATTGGCTGGCGCAGATGAGCGTGTAGGTCGTCACGGGGAGGTATTGGAGTCCGATCGAGTAGAGCATGCAGTCCACGGCCAGGAATACTCCGATCGCCAAGTAGAACGCCGCCAGGTAGATCGGCCGCCGGCTGTCTATTGTGGTGGCGGTGAAGAACTGCAAGGGGATTAGAACGGGGAAGCCGATTACTTGGACTAATGTTGCCATCCAATTGCTTTTGCCGCCGTTGTCGTAGTAGACTCTGCCCAGAATTGTTCCCACGGATTGGCCGGCGATGACGAAGAAGGAGTACACAAGCATTTGCAGCCACCATTTGTATTGTGTGCTGATTTCATTTTCTGCTTCTTCTGGTTTCTGACCTAGACAGAGAGGGCGACACAGATCAACACAAGAAACACAAGCCACTAACTAATCAAATACGAAATCTCACCATTAATTTGTGCTTCAGCTTCTGCCATGGAACTAAATGAATTACTTAAATATAGGAAGAATTAAAGGTGAGGAATGATTTAATTAAATGGTAGGACTAGGTTGCTCTGCTCTGCTCGTTTTAATTTAGTAGAAGCTCGCCGGCTGTCAATAGGTGTCAGTTTTTACAACTAGCTTCATTAATTCGCAAATGTTATCCTAATTCTCCAAAATCTTACTATTACTGTATGAACAAATACTTTGGAGAGAGATATTCAAATATAACAGCACAATCTTTGCCAACTCCCAAACAAGTGGAATTAACTAATCCAGGAAAAAAGGGTCCACCTATTTGCGGCCTATAACTACACAACAAAATTCACTATATAAAGTTTATTTTTAATGAATATAAAGTATAAACTATTATTCGTATAATAATGCACAAAATCTAAAATATATATACTACTTATTTATGAAGTAATTAAGTTAGATAAAGTAGGAGAGAGAATAATTTAAATGATAAAGTAGGAAAGAGAAAAGTAGAAATATAATT
>JAYJMF010000017.1:569371-579898 GCA_036873715.1 Salvia sclarea
TTCAGTATCTTCAAGCTGCTACTTCAGTCTCAAACTTCAGTCGAATAGAGAACCATCTTGAAATCTTCAGTCTTGAGCAGTCTTCAAACAACAAACTATTCTAAAGACCAAAACATGTAGGTCTTATAAAAAAATACTAAGGAAATACATCAGCATGGGGTTTTGGGATCATTAAAACAACATTACAAACTTCATATATTTTCCTAACATGTTAACAACAACCAAAATGTCAATAAACTGATTGATATTAATATTACTCAATCAGCATGCATAATCAATTTATTTGACCGACTAAAAAAGTTATTTATTTCAAAATCTACACTCTCTTCGTCCCACTAAATATGACATCTTTTCTATTTTGAGTTGTCCCATTACTAATGGCACAAGCCTAAAATTAAGAAAATAATTTTACTTTAAAAATTAGTCAACAAAAGTGGCTATACCACTTTACACAAAAAAATCATTATTTTCTTAATTTCCGTACCAAAAAATAGGTTGTTATGTTTAGTGAAACGGAGAGAGTAATATCTAAATTTCCTTTGAGAAAAAAACTTTTTTACCCAATTTTCAAACATATATATCTATACTCCAAATTTGCTACACTATGTACCCATTTTTTTAAATAGTTTATCAAATAAAAAAGTTGTCTCTAACTTTCATGCCTTCCTTCAAACCTTCAACACTCCTCTAAAGGTGTTTTGTTTTGTTTTTATTCAAGTACAAATAAAATGATTGTACATGAAATGATTGTACACGGAAATTTAAAAAAAATGTAAAGAACTTTTAATTACATAAGTTTTGTTTTTTGTCTCATTTTAAGTACATAAATTTTGTTTAAATGCTTTAATAATTTTTTATTTAAACCAAACATTCACATAATCACATGAAGATTTTTGATATAAAAGGTAATTTTCAATTTAAGTCATTTAAAAATTAAACTTAAAGTCTTTCTAATCGATTAATAACTTATTCTAATAAGTTGTGAAGATGATTTCAATCAATCAAAATAGTTGATTAGAATCATTTTTCTTTTAATTTAAACCAATTAGAATGTGTATTTTGACGATTACAATCTTCATACTAACCTATTGAAATGTAGAAAGTGCTGATTAGAATCAATTTTGAAAATTTATACTTATAATTTAGATGAATACCTATTATTTAGTACTTTTATTATTCTTTGTAGATGAACTTATTTTGATCGATTAAATGATCGATTAGAATCATAAGAATTGTTTTTTTTTTTTTTAAATCAACCGATGAGAATGTTGCATTCTTACGGTTAAATCTTGATTATTATCTATTGAAATGTAGAAAGTACCGATTAGAATCAATTTTTAAAAAAATTATAATTATAATTTAGATAAATATTGTAATTGGAATGTAGAAAGTACCGATTAGAATTTAGAAAATTTATACTTATGCTATAGAATGTTGCATTCTTACGGTTAGAATCTTTGATTATTGTCGATTGAAATGTAAAAAGTACTGATTAATTATAATCATATTTTGAAATTTGTTGGAGTGTCGACTGGTATTGTTATTAATCATTTTAGATGAACTTATTCTTTTTTATTAAATCATTGATTAGAATCATAATAATTAATTTTTTTATATTATTTTCAATTGATTGGAATGTTGCATTATTACTATTATAATTTAGAATCATAATTTTAATTGGAATCATGAATTACAATCTATTATTAGAATCATGATTCTAATATATTAAAATTCAGTATTTCAATGGATTGGAATTATGATTCTAATATAATTTAATTAGAATGTATTGTTCCAATCGATTAGATTCATGATTCCAAATTATTGGAATCATGAATTCCTTTCATCCACACGTGAGTCAAAAGTTACTTATTACTTACCCATTTTCAATTACCTATAAAAAATCATTAGTTCTTTTTTACTAATTTGCAGTAAAATATAAATAAATAAGAGAAGGGGTATAGAGTGTAGTGTTTTCTAGAAGTTGGACATATGGTGTAGATATTTTTTGAAAGTTGGGTTACTTCCATATATTTTTACTTTTCATTTTATATATATAGCAAGTAAATAAGCAAAAAAAAATATATATCCATTTTTTTATGTCCCAAATATCAAATGATAATCCCCATATAATGAAAATTCCGCATAAAAATAATACTCTATATACCATCAATTTAATATTACCATGAGAATAAATAATTTTAATTTAACTTGGCCAAAGTCTTTTTTGAAAAAGATAGTGATTTGCAATTTTTATTAAGAAAGATAATGATTATTGTAACATGTATAAATATTTCGACGAGACGATGCAACGATTCGATGAGGCGATGCAATCGTGTAGTATTTCGAGAATACGATGTGATATAGACATACATCTTTTTTTTTTTAAAGTTTGCTTTAATTTTTCAATAAAGATTATAGCAAAAAGAGGCAACATGTTAACAACAACGGGGCGTTGTGAATGATGAACTGGGCGACCCATGGAAAAAAAATTGAGTTTTCTATTTTTACGGAAAATGGTCATGCTGATGAGTTTGAGACTAGTTGTTAGAATTCCCATGTTTCCCACCTGATACAAAATGATTAATTAAAGCTTAAGCTTTTTGGTGGAGAATTAATCACCTCGGACGTACTTCTCTCCGATCAATACATCAAGAGTTTGAATCCATCTTATGTACATGTGTAGGTATGTGTCATATCTAAAAAAAGGTATGTATTAATCATTCGACAAAATAAAAAACAATCAATTCTATAATGTTCAACCTCCCTCCTCCCTTTAAAAAATGATAATAGTTCGCGTGTATCGAGCATGCATAAAGAATAACTAATAATTAACTGTTATATATTTACTTGTGCTTGTGGGAATACTAAACAACATGACATTGTAAGATATTTAAATATGTATTGAAAAATATTATAGTACTTCGTTACAAATATAGTAAAAAATCAACAATATATTTTGTCTTACATACCAAGAATTAACGACCATCAAGTTTTGTCTTAATATGTATTAAATATGTTTGTGTAAAACAACACATTTTATCTTACATGCCAAGAATTAACGGCCATATCAACAATCGTTAGCTCAAGTCACGTCTCTTTTGACAACCTCAAATTATGATAACATATCATATCATATATAAATATTATTCCTTAAATGTATGCCCTTCGATGGAAAATATATAAAATAAAATTTTCCACTATTTTTCACATATTTGCCAATTAATTTTTTCGACAACAATAGAATATTTTATATGATAGCTGTTTCCCCCTCCTTTTGATAATACTGTATTGTCATAAAATTTAGTTGTGATAATATATATCACCTTATAAAAATAGTGAGGATTATTAAAATGTGATAAAAAAATTCATACCTTTTATCAATAATTTCTTGTGATAGATTTATAATAAAAAAAATAGTGTATCCTAAAAAATTATGACAAATATAATAAAATTATATTTCAAGTGGTAGTATCATAACAAATTTAAATTCAACACTGCATATAGATGTAATCATTACACTGCACAAAAACGAGACAACTATCTACACAAAAATGAGACAATTGCCATACAAAAATAAAAAAAGTACGCATGCAAAGACGAAATTTGAATCTAGGACTTCAGAAAAGAGAATTATTGGGTGACTCCTGTTGAAATTTAAAATAGAAAATATTATAGTGTTAACAATATGATTTTAGTGAGAGCATAATGGCATTTTTGATATTTAAATGCTACGCACTAGATATAAGTATAACCAACGTGTGTCCACTCCAAGTCCAAACCTCCATCGTCTTCATTTCGACTCCTCTTTATGGCCTCTCTCTCGTCTCTGACGCTCTATCCCCCTATTTCTCTGCGCAACACCAACAATGTCTCGCTTTTAATTCCTTCTTCTTCTCAAAATGTCCGGCCAATCTACCGCCGCCTCAGCCCCCTTTTCTTCCTTATTCTCACCCGACCGACCACCAACAAAATTGGCCTTGTCGCCGCCCTTCACTCGCGCCAGCCGTGGAGTTGTTTTCGCCGCCTCAGTTCAACAACTTCAAGAAGCCCTACTTCTATCTGTTCATCAGGTCAGCTTCTTCTTCACCTATCTCCACCGGCGCTTCTTCTTCCTCCCATTTCACTCCACTGTTTCCTCAGCTGGAGTTTATGGATCCGAAAATTGAGAAAATACTGAAATTGGATGTCAAATTGTTTGATTTTGTGGTGGATGAATTTAGGAACCACTTGACATGTTTCCCTTTTATAGTTTATATAGATATAGATTATTCGTTGCTTCGGATACAAGTGGTAAAGAAAAAGAGATCATGCCAAAAACAATTAGTTTCTTGTATTTCTCTTTATGTAGGATTTTTACTTAATAAACCGTCGTATTTTAAGTGCATCTTCTGATTCCACGTTCAGATACTCTTGAGCTCGTCCAGACAACTTCATCTGCTTCAGGCTTTGTTGAAACTGGCTATATCTTTGGTGTTCATGGTTTCCAAGGGGAGGTTCGAGTTAAAGCGAACACAGATTTTCCCGAGCTGCGGTTCTCCAAGGTACAAGTGTGAAAAACCATACACAATATTGTCAAACATATATAGCAATAAACATGATAAACGAGAAGAGAATTAGGACACAGTGAGAAATGTAATATATACTTATTATTTAACCTAAGTGCATCTGGGTATGAAGTATGAACCACTATTCTCTCTAGCCAGGAATTAGATGGTTGAAGCAGCAAGTATCAGGAAGTGAGACTATCCAAGAAATTGAATTGGTGGAAGGGAGAGGTCACCCTGGACAAAGTTGGCTTGTAAAATTTAATAACATCAATTCAGCTGAAGAGGTGTGCTCAGAATCCTTTTTCTTTTCCCCTCCTTTTTTCTGGTGAGTGTGATTGCACATTTTTTCACAAAGACACAAGGTTGGTGATGCTTTACTATGGCTGTTTTTGCTTAGGCGCGAAAACTTGTTGGGTCAACTATATTGGTGAGAGATGATGATAGACCTGCTCTAGAAGAAGGAGAGTTCTACACTCATGACCTTATTGGCATGAGAGTTATTCTTAAGGTTTGTAGTTTTATTTTACCATATCTTTGTGCTAAAATCTTTTGAAGATGGCTGGATTTGTTTTTCTACTACCCCTTGCTTACATTTTCTTGGTTGCATTGTTCTGTAAATTCAATGCAACAGGAATCAGGGGAACCAGTAGGAACTGTTGTTAATATTTTCAACAGTGGAGCAAGCGATCTTTTGCATGTCAAGCTCAGTTCATCTAGAAAGATTCCAGCCCAGATAGAAAAAACTGGGGAAGGTGATTCTGGCCCACTAGTGTGGGTTCCATTTGTTGAAGCAATTGTTCCAACCGTTGATCTGGAAAAAAGAGAAATGTTGATTACACCTCCAAAGGGGCTCCTAGAGTTAAATATTCGCTCTGATATGAGGAGCAAGAAAGAAAGACGTGAGCTGGTGAGATATACTTTTTTTTTTCTGCTTTTTCCTTGTCTTGGTTCATAAAGTCTGCAGAATTTGCTTGCTACTTTTCTATGTCTTGAGCTCCTGATTGTACGTTCTGCATCAGGAATGGAAGGAAAGAAAAAAATTCCAAAGACGCTTGATAGCCGCCAAAAAGAAGCTATGTGAGATGGAACAGCAACATGTGTTTCATGGTTTTAGATATGGAGAAAAAGATCAAAGGAGCTTGCTTGCAAATCAAATAGTAACTGTAAATTCAAAATTGCTTCAACAGGCTCTGCAAAATATTGGAATACCTTCTAAAAGGTACAACTGTTCTCAGTCTGTAGACATATATGATTAGTCCTCTTATTTCGATAGCAATACAAAAGAAAATGATTACCCTCTTCCTTGGTTATTCGTACACTCTCCCTTGGCCATTCATGATGTTTTAGTGCAGATTTATTGCCTTTTTTGACTTGTGTTCGTGAATAAGTCTTATGCTTATTACTGTTGTCTATGCATCCCTTCATCTTGGATCAGCCCGGGTTTACTCCAAATTTTGAGTGTGGTGCCAAGATCAAACAGACTGAACGTACCCGACGATCCTAGTTCAAATGGTACTGGAGTGCTGCCTGATCCATATTGCACACTGCACAGAGCAGGCTGTGAAATGAAATCTAATGGAAAAGTTGCAATAGTTTTGGTATTGGAGGAAATTGAGGGGATTAAAAGGACTTCTGACACCAATCTTGTTGATTATGAGGGAAATGAAAGTGCGTATCTGCTTATGAAAGCATTGATAGATGATCACTCAAGATTTCTTAAGGTATTGTTGAGACATAGTGATTCTATTAGTAATATTGGAATACATTCTTATGATAATCCCTTCACATATGTTGCAAGCTGAATATAGTTAGAAACTGAGGAATTCTGTATTGCCCGAATTGATGTTTAGACATTCATATATCGTTCAAGCATGTATTGCCACTGTGATGAATATGTCCCGCTGAAAGCACCCCAAAACAGTTACCTTTTCATGCAACTGATTGCTGTATCATCTAAATAATTGGCTTTCCAACCGCAGATCAAAGACCCCTCAACCGTGCCTCTGATATTGGTGGGTTCTACTGCTTCAGTCGATTCTTTGCAAGAGTTCTTCTCAGACCATGACTACTTTGCATTTGACCCTCATAAGGTTTGTCATATCTTCCTCTCTGTTACTTTTATTCAGAATTTGATGGTGACCTATCATCTTGGTTGGATGCACGGTACTCTCCCTCTGTCCCAACGAATGTGTTACATTTCCTTTTTGAAACAATTATTACTCACATAACTTTAAATAATAGTATATATTACCATCATCACTTTATACTAATCCTACTTTTCAACCCTCGTTAAATTCCGTGCCCAAAAGAAATATAACACATTCGCTGGGACGGAGAGAGTATTTTTTTTCAAAAATTATTTTAGGTGCCTAATTAAACTTTGGCAATATTATGTTTAATAGCTTTTGGTCAGAAATGCTTTCTACAGTCACTTAGATGTATTGAATGAGAAGCGATGTGTTTATTTGTGACTGTGTCTTGTTAGCATGCAAGTTTGGCTGATGCATTTTCTGCCATGGATCTCCGAACAGGTCTGGTTTTTGGAAGAAGAAAAGCTTCCTCTTGTTAGTAGCTCAGTTGCAGAAGATGGCAAGCATAAGATCCTGATGAAGTCACCATGGGAGTTGCTCCAGAGACCAATCGGATCAGGAGGTGTGATCAGCTTGCTTTCGTCTCAGGACTCGTTACTGGACGAACTAGGTGAACTGGGCGTGGAGTACGTCCAAGTAAGTGCATAATTTGTGATCTTGCATAGTAACTTCCCATTGATCAGATAAACGATCCCAGACATGCTACAAATCTTTTCTTTCTGAACCATCTGCTCCCATGAAGGAAGAATATGCCCTCATTAACATACCTGATTGGTCTTGCAGGTATGCAAGATCAGTCAAGAGCACGAGAGCGGCCATGCTCTTGTTGGTCTTGTGGATTCGTGCAAAGCAAACGTCGGACTGCGCCTCTTCAAAGACATGGCATCTGAAGAGAATCTGGATGTGATACTCTCCATGAGTTTTATGAGGAAGTTGGTTAAACAGGTAAACAAACTGCAGTTTGAAGGCATTGAGGGGTGTAATTCATACGTGGAAAAGGTTGAGAAAGATTGGATCGATGTTACCCCAACGGCTCCCAATTCTTATGAGTTTCGTTCTTCAATATATTGCTGCTTGGATGCTACTCCTCCAAACAAGATCTGTGTTTTAATGGATGGATATAGCGTATGAGATGATGCATATAAATTTCGTGTAATACCATTCTAAGCTTCGCGAGTAAGCATATTCGTTTTCTAATTGGTCTCAAAATTTCCTTTTCTCTTCACGTTCACTAAACTGTGATAGTTTTAACTTTTGAGAGACGGTTAGTAATTTCATCAAACTGAGGTCGAGTTGACCCTAAATAAATGAACAGATGCCAAACTGACCTCTTAGGAAAAGTATATATTTCCCGATTAATACATTTATCTAATTGAAAAACTGCAAATTCAACAGTCATGTTAAAACACTAGGGTTGTGCCGTGCGATGTACGGGTAATATTTTTATTTTTATTTTTATTTTTTCTTATAAAATTCATTTTGAATTAATTTGTACATTTAAAATTTAGTGAATATTAAAGACACATATGTTCGAATTTTTTTTAATATGATATCAGAGCATGCCCGGCCAAATTTGATAAGAATTTTTTGATCATATTATAATAACTTGTAAATCATATCGATCTATATATGTAGGGACGTGTTAAAACTTTCACGTATTATGGCATGTTGAAGTCACCTTCGATTAATTTCTCGACTCAAATTTTAATATCATTACTTGCCCAAATTTGATAAAAATTTGTTGATCATATTGTAGTAACCCGTAAATCATATCGATCTATAGGGGTGGTAAATGGGAACCGATTCTGCGGGAAAATCGGTACCGTCCCGAAAACCGGTTCCCGAGTACCGGTACTAATTCCGATACGCTGTATGAATTTTAGGCAAATTTTCGGTACCCGGTTAACCGGTACCGTACCGGGTACCGGTTTAAATTTTAAAATTCAATTCAATTCAATTCAATTTAATTTCTAATTTTTAATTTTAAAGTTTGTTTTATGAATTGAAAAATAGGAAAAGAATATATGTTGAATTGGTATTTGAAAAATAGTGTTTGTTATTTGTTGAATTTGTATTAGAAATGGAAAAAACAAGAACAATATATGTCAAATTAGTGTTTGAAAATTAAGAAAAAAAATTAAAAAATATATATATTTTTATTTTTGTTAAGAAAATCGGTACTTTAACCGGTACTATCGACTAACCGGTACCGAACTGGTAGAACCGATTAAGGTATCCGATACGGTACCGGTACCATCAAAACCATTTTTTCCGGTACCGAACCGTTTACCACCCCTAATAACCTATACCAAGTTTATCCGATTCTAATTTCCTATACAACCTTTGAAATTTAAATTAATACCAAGTTTATCCGATTCTAATTTCCTATACAACCTTTGAAATTTAAATTAAATTATATTTAACTTTCAATTTTTGGGATCCTCAAATTTGAATTGCCATCAAATTAAATCTTACTTGGTAAAATCAAAATCGATGTGACAAGCAAAATGGTTAAAGTGAAAGTCGTTTTGATTTCTTAAAATATAACAAAAAATGAAAAAAAAAAATATATCATGTGACACACATGACTTTATGCTCTTAATTATATTCCTTCAAGGTCGGACCCGTTTGCCTATCCTAGGGCGGTGAAGATCGAAATCAAATTTATGTATTTGGTGAAGCGCGCAGCAGTACGAGCGAGAGGTGGCGGCAGACACGGAGGATGTGACGGTCAACAGGTTGGCGGAGAAACAAATGTGCGACGCGGAGAGAGCATTGGCTACAATGGAGCTCTTTTTTCGGAGGAGAGAGGAGGTAGGAGGGGAGGATGACATCCAATTTTTTCATTAATTTTAAGAAATCAAGACGGAGTTGTTTGGATCGTTTTATTTGCCATATCAATTTCGATTTCGCCAACAAAAATTTAAGTTGGGGGCAATTCAAATTTGAGAGAAAAAAAAAAAAAAAGTTGAGAATTGATGGATTTTAATTCAAATTTTAAAATTGTATACAAAATCAAATTCCAGTAAATTTTACAACAATGAACCCTTCATATTATTTTCCACTTTTAATTAACATCAAGATAT
Source organism: Salvia sclarea (assembly GCA_036873715.1). NCBI lineage: Eukaryota > Viridiplantae > Streptophyta > Magnoliopsida > Lamiales > Lamiaceae > Salvia > Salvia sclarea. The sequence goes on from JAYJMF010000017.1 coordinate 579,095, forward strand.
TTAGACAAACTTATCAAACGGAAAAGCCTCACGCAACCAACCTGCATTAATGATTACGAATAGGTCAAAATTTTATTACACGCATCTATGCTTATTAGTTCGTGCGGCTCCAACATCTTTACAACGAAAAAATTGATGTCAATATTCAATCTTTAGTGACAAAAGCAAGTGTTGAAAAATTGGCTGTATGAATTGTCATGATTTAAGGCTGTGGGGCCCCTTTTTTTATTTTAAATAAAATACTTATTTGAATAATATAGAAAAGCTGTCATAAAGAAAATTGTGGAAAATGGGTGATAAGCACTCGCATCACAAACTTATACTAGCTTTTAATTAGATTGGACAAAAAAGCTTTTACATTTTCGACACGTTGAGATTGTATGGGAGGATGAAAATTTTGACTTGTTCAACTCTTTGTATTTGTACATGCACGTCGTCGCCCACAACTCAGTGGTGACTGGATTTTTGTGTTCACACCTACTAATTATTAATTAAATTACTATAATTGTGATTTTTTGTAGTGTTTTCCTTTTTCTAGTTTCTTGATTAAGACGATTAATTAGTCATGTGATTCATGCTGCAGCTGGATTTGTTAAACGAATGTGAATGAATTAACATTTGGTTATTTGGAGTTGATTGAAGAGTCGAAAGGAAGGAGCAGCACTTGTAAACCTAATTATTAAATTAATGACACTTTATCATTTCCAAATTAGTGTATGTGAATTTATATTTAACCTAGGTTAAGTTAAGGTAGAAAAATAAAAAGGATATCCAATCCATATTATATATATACATACATATATA
>JAYJMF010000017.1:602501-624429 GCA_036873715.1 Salvia sclarea
CGCGATGTAGTTTAAGAATATGCATTCAAAACACCTCAAGGATTTCATTCTATTTCTGCCATTTCTCAACTTCGGTCTTCGGGTCTTCACTCTCGTCTTTGGGTACTCGCTTTCATACCAATGAACCTACAAAACACTGAAAATAACCCAATGCGTAGTAAAGCTCGACTAAAACATGAAACATTACTAAAACGAGCTTAAAAACTACAAAATCAAGGATTAAACATGCTAAACACGGGATACAAAATACTATAAAAACGACACTTATCACTTAGCCACCAAAAAATCCTGTGCTAATTAATATTTGATCAATTGACTCTCAATTAACTAATACAAATTCAATTTTCCCTTGTAATCATCCTCCAACACTAATTGATTATTTAAAAAGTTTATGCGGCAATGTGAAATACATTTTGATAAATGAAAATTCAATGATAATATACTACCTTTTATATACTCATTCCCAAAAATTTCCATCGATTTGATATGAAAAAAAGTTAATAAATAGAAAAATAGAACGTTCTCAAGATTTCATAGAATATACATATTTTTCAAGGAAAAACTATATAGTAAGAAATAATAGAGAATAGAATATACATATTTTTCGAGGAAAAACTATATAGTAAGAAACAATAGAGAATGTATATATGTTGCACCATCTATTTATAATTACATCAAAACCATTACTTGTTTACATAATTATAAGTTTACGACAATGAAATTAGTCCCATATAAAATTAGCACTCTATTTATCAAAAAGTTCGAAGTTATGATACTGATACCACAAATTATGGTAAATGGAAATCAATTAATTTATATCAATACAACTAAACAGCTAATAATGAATTAATAGTATTCCATAAGTCAAATTGACTAAAATAATCCTAATTGCACAAATTAAATGCTAATTGGCTAACAATAACTTATAACTGAAAGATACTAATAATACTAACTACTAACATAGTAATTCCATAAGTCAAACAATAAGCTATTTATATTAAGCACTTTTGACGAAAAATAATGCACATTAACTATTTATTGTTGTATTTATATTTTTAATTATTAAAAATAATAGTAATATAAGGTGTAAAATAGGATATTGAACTTACCATAAATAGTAAAACTTACTAAAATTAACTTGGCAATTTAGGCGGGAAAATATTTTGGGAAATGACTCCCTTTAATATATGTATAGATGTATAGATTAAATACATGAACTTTCGTGTTTTTCAATTAGAACTCAGATCGATTTTCTGGCAAACGGAAAAATGACATTACGTCTTTGTAATCTAACATGACTTTACTAAGTGACACGTCAAAGCTACGTCATCTTTTAATTGTTGGGTTGAATCAACTTTACACTGAAGAATAAATTGGAGAAAAAAAAACGCAATAACGTATTAAAGAAAAGAAGAAAGTTGACATGCAAATGGCCATCCATATACTCCCTGTGTCCCTAATAAGTGTGCGGATTAAAAAGTGATACGGGTTTTAATAATAAGTGTGATAAAGTGAAGTTGAGTAGAGAAAGGGTCTCATTTTTTGAAAAGTTGTGTGTATGTTAGTTGAAAATTGTTGTGTGTATGTTAGTTGAAAATTGTTGACAGAAAAGGAATACACACACTTATGCGGGACGGACAAAAAATGAAATTGCGCACACTTATAATTAATGGACGGAGGGAAGCTAGAGTAATTAACTCTAAATTAAGTTAAGATGCATGTGACTTAATTAATTGTTTCTGGATACACGTATGCAGTTTGTATATTACATTTACATGCGAATTACAGGTGAGAGGGAGAGGGAGAGATATGTAAGTATTCATGGGAAAGGAGCCCTAGATTTGATCTCTGTTTGGTGCACATCGATGGCGAAGCCTTTCCCCGTCTGCATCCAGTAATCAGCATAAGGGTTCACAGCCGCCTCCCTCGTCTCCAATTTCTTCCTCTTCTTCCCCAACTCACTCGACGACATTTTGTATTTCTCATCCCTCTTTTTTATCAGCTCTTCTTTCACCATCGCCATGTTCACTCCCTGCGGCGACACCATCAGCGCCGGCGCTCCCAACGGCAGCCTGTCGCCTAAATTCAACGCCGCCGTCACTCATAAATTTATTACTCAACTCTTAATTTCAGCAGTACGTACCTCTGTCAACTTGCCAAGTGCACCAAAATTTGCCGTAGGTCCCAGCTCTGGTTTCTCCACCATCTCAGGAACTCTCGGATTCATCCACGCTCCCGACGTGATCTGCATCCATAAAATATATCTTCAATTTTCTTCTTATTTAGAAGTGAGAACGCCAGAGCTTCTGTTCCTCCGGCTGAAGTGAATCGAAAACGCGCTTGGATACTATATACTCCACACCGATCAATTAACCCAAATTTCAGATTATGATACCTATGAGGCGGGCGGTGGAGTGGTCGGAATCGTAGACGGCGCACTGGAGGAAGTCCTGATTGAGGCGGCTTATGTTGTGGTGCGTCTCGATCTGGCGGGTGAGATCGTGGCTGTAGATGGAGAAGGAGCAGGCGTGCTGGCTCATCTCGGCTCCCTTGTCCAGCATCTGCTGCCCCACCGTCATCGCCTTCCCCGGCGGAATCGCTCCCGGCCTTTGCTCGGTCAACTTTAATTGCCGAGATCAGATGATATACTCACGCTTTCAGCGGTGTGGATTCTTGTGTAGTTTCCACGTATTCATCGATCAAAATCGCGGTGGCACCGTGTATTTATGTTCATGTATTTGGATTGCCAGATTTTAATGTTTATCAGTCATCACACGATTCACAATTTCACACCATTAAAAGACTCTAAATAAATAAATTGGGAGAAAAAACATTCCTTCTTTAAGTTTTACAAATTCTAAAACTCAGAAACCAAATTACAATTCTCTCTCTTCTGGAAATGGCAAATCAAATGTAAAAAACAACACACATTAATTAACAAACTCACAGATTATCGCGACTGATCTACAGTCTGCAGCTCACGCTGGCTGGTTGTAACTTGATGCCTATACTTGTACCTCTTAGAAACAAACAGATAGATGCAAAAATTGAGGAAACTCAAGGCGGAAAGCAGCCAGTAGAAGAGATTCAAATGGTTCCTATTGATATTGTTTCCGGCGAGCCAGCCGCCGCTGCTAGTGACATCTATGGTGGCTCGATTGACAACCTTGACGAGAATGGTGCTGAGGAAGTAGCCAAGCGACATCGACGTCCAGAGAAAACAGCTGGAGATGGACTTGAGGTCCTTCGGCAGCTGATGATAGAAAAACTCGAGCAGGCCGACGTAGGTGAACATATCGGCTATGCCGAATATAAAGTACTGGAAGGAGAGCCAGAAGACGCTGATGGGGAGAGGCTGCAGCAAGGGGTTGGCGTCCAGCATGCCGTGTTCCCTGGCGACGCCCTTCCGCTTGACCTCCACCACCGCGGCCACCGCCATGGAGAGGGAGGAGAGGATGAGCCCCACCCCCACTCGCTGCAGGTAGGTTATGCCCGTGGGGATGCCCGTGAATTGCCTTAGGAAGGGGACGATGAGGCGGTCGTAGACGGGGACGAGCACCACCAGGAAGGAAACCGGGATGATGGGGAGGGAGGCCGGCGGGATCTCCAAGTGTTTTGCCATCTTCTTGTCCATGGTGACGCCCTGCTCCACCGAGAATGTCTGCAGCTGAGCTAAGCAGAGAGTCATGATGATTGTGCACAGGAAGATGGGCAGCACGTTGAGTATGATCTTAGCGTTCTCCACTTGTGTCACCGTGCACTGACTTGATTTCTCTGAAGATGTATCAATGGCTGCTTTGTCTAAGAACCTGATAAAAAAAACCATGTAGATGGTTCAGTAATAGCTAGTTACTAACAGCTTTATTTGCAATCCAAACTTACCGGAAAGCATCGGTGTGAGGTAGGAGTTCTGCTTCGTCTGCAGCTTCCTTGTCCTGACTAATTTCGTAGAGCTCGTCGCTGTCTTGAGGAAGTTGAAGGTTTCTATTGCGAATGGCTGCAATGTAGACCTATATATACAACAATATTATGAATATGATTTGGTCACACATTAATAATATATGAGTATTTGAATGAATACCTGTGCAATTTTAGCAAGGGCGCTGCTGCCGTTGACAACATGGATTCGGTAGTGAGGTAAACCAAGTGCAAAGACGATTATGGCGAGGAACATGGCGATAGTGCTGACAGCAAAGCCCCAATCCCATCCCTTGTGATCTTGGATCCACACAAAGAACGTCAAACTAATGGCGCCTCCCACGCACATAGACAGCAGAAGCCAGTTGAAGTAGCTCGACTTCTCCTCCGCCTCCTTGGCGTCCTTGTCGTCGAACTGATCAGCGCCATGAGACGGCAAGGCAGCTTTCAACCCTCCCGACCCCACCCCCACCATGTACAGCGCCACAAACAGGAGCACCGCGTTGCCTCCGCTCACTTCTACGCAACTCGAGCTCGGGTCGAAGATCTTGCAAGGCGCCGGCTTCAGCTCTCCGTAGTGAGCTTGCAGCGATAGCAGCCCCAGTCCCTAACATATACATACATAACTCAGCCTCGCCTTTGACGATGTATAAATCAAACAAAACAGCTACTGATCTTACAAGAAATTCTATCGATGTAACGAGAAGAACTGCCTTGAAGCGGCCGATGTAGGCGTCGGCTAAGGTGGCCACGGCAATGGTGACGATGTAGCTGGTGCCCATGTAGTTGGTGAGGTGGTTGGCGGAGGTAGCTAGGTCGAAATGCATGACCCCCGTAAAGTAGGTGACCAGATTAACGGCCAACCCGAAGGTGGCCATGCTCTCGAAAGTCAGTGCGCCTAAAATCAGCAAAGAGGTGCGGCTTCCGCCATGCTTATCTTTCCGCGCTGGTCTTCCTTTCCAGTCCACTTTCCCTTCGATGAGCTGAGCCGTCTCATCCTGCACAAACAAATGAATAAGTGAAATTAGACAAGCTAGCGCGTCGTTCTCAAACTCATCAAGAGTGTCTACCATTGATGCGCTGAGGTGTTGCAGGAACAGTGAAGAATGAATTAATGTTGAGAATGGACGAAGGTAGAGGTAAGGATGCTCATGCCATACATAAATAGGCACGCGCAGTTGATGGAGATGGTGACTAGTGCATTGACAACAGGAAGCAGATGCTCTTTTGTCCCAACATCCTTGTACCAGATGCCGGCTTAAGCACAGTAAGATTCGATTGAAATCTTCAAAGATCCTATTCTGGGGCATATCACACTTTGGCGTATTCAACCACCCGCGAGCTTCACGTCAACATCAAAACTCGCTTGCTATAAAACTACTAGTATTATGTCACCTCGATCGATCTTAATTATATACAACATCAACAAACGTTGTCAGTCATTTTCTTGGACAATCTACTTAACGCTTTTCCAAACAAGTTATGCATTTACGACACAACAAGGTAAGAAACTACAAACAGACACGATGTGGTAACACTACTACAAATTCAGTCATACACGAGAAATTAGAGAAACTACAAACACATATGTGTTGACATGCACTGTACCTTAATCAGCAGAGAGCGGCTACTTTTAAAACCAATTCTTCAAAATGCTACAAATATATTATTGCGTTCAAACATTTCACTATCCACTGCAGGAGCGTTCCAGACTTGCTTCCTTTTCTTTTACTATGTAATTCTTCTTGATTGAAGGAAGTAGAGAAATATAGGATGTAAGAAGCTGCTGCAGAAATTAAATTTCATTTTATTGCGCAGTAACTCAAAAAAAGTAGCAAAATCATCAAGTCAATCCAAAAATGCTCAATCACAACAAATGATTATATCAATTGATATACAGAAGAATAGACAAAATAGGATCGCCTGTGCAAAAAATGCTGAAATCTTGCTAAAATCCTAGGGGAGAAGGAAAAAAAAAACACAGCTATCAGCTATCAGTAGTTCAAAAGGGAGTACTTCACACGTAAGACGATTCTCCCTTTGTCGACTCCGAGCTTGGCTCCGGTAACCAGCCAGTGACCGGGCATATCCTGCGGCCCCTTCGACATTTCTGTCATGTCCACAATCTTCGCCAGTTTCCCAACTTGACCAGAGCCATCCCCTTTCTCATTTGACAGTGAGGACGACGAGCCATCATGTTTCTGTGCAGCTGAGAGATTTGAGGGGCTATGGTCCCAGACTGATCGCCTTATTGTGCAGCCAGGGACTTTGGAGAAGAGCAATTTCAGGTGCAAGACGCTTTTGGCGCCGAAATCCCACACGCCAAGCTGTGCTCCAGTGACGATGTGAACACCCGAGAGATCGCCAATGCAAGTGTCTGTGTACTCTATAGGTGCAGTGCTGACGTGGGAGAAGTTTTTCCACTTGATAGGTTCGAACCATCGGCTGTCCTGCTCTTCGGGGCCTTGCCACTTGGGTGCACCAATCGGGATATGTGTGTCCCAGTGGGGCTGAAGGATCTTGGGAAGTGAAACGAGATGCTGCAAGTTGATGGCGAGACGGTTTTGTTTGACTCCTTCAAGGCTGAGTTTGAGCCCGGTGACAGGCTTACGTCCAACTGTAACCTGCAACACCATGAAAATGAACCGTGGTTAATTTTTGTTTTTAAAGGGATTCTCAACTCTACTGAAACCATCACTAAGCAAAATTAAATACTTTCCACTCTCTTTAACAAATTAGAGATGTTGGTTACAATCCACAAATGAGCTTGTCCTTACTGTCTAAGCTTCTCAAGTTAAGAGAAAACATGATGTTTTGGCTCATACAGCAAGAGTAGGCATTGTGGACGACTCAACAGAACACGGCACTGGCCCCATATTCAAATACTTGGGGAGATTTATTGCCATTTTCAATGGAGATCAAACACATATGTGAACTCATGCACGCAAATTCACAAAATCATTAATTCAACAATTTTTTATTAACATCAATTTGCCCTCTACAAGCAAATGTGGAATGCCGTCTCTTCTAGGTTCAATTTGAGAATATATCAGAGGGTGCAGCTGCTTTCACTCCATAACATGCTAAACACACCCCACGATCTCTTGGAAACTCAACAATAATAAGGGTGCTCCACATTTCATGACGAATAGTGCATCATAAAGCTAGGAATAGACCTTTTGTTCACTTCTATTTCCGCATTACATTATTTAGAAAGGCTATAGCGGTATCAAGAGTCGGTTACAAGAACCAGTGAAAACCTGCGATGTGTGTCTCAAATGTGGAACTAATTGATACAGTGCACAGCAAAAATGCTAGTTGTTGAGGAAGATAATGAAGACATATATCATGAAGGGACATATTATTATCTCATTTAAGCAAGAGAGAGGACTTGCAAGCTATTATTAAACCAGTAAAGGAAAAGCGGACACAGTTTAAAACTGAAAAAATGCAATTCTAAAGTGATATACCTGATCTGGGCTTATATAAAGCTTAGGACCCATTAAACTGAACTGAAGATAGGGACAAACAGGCTCTTTCCTTTGCAAATTGTTCTGCTCAGGAGCCCACACCCGAGAAATTTGGAAATCCAAGAAATACTGAAGATCCTCAATAGGTGGCTTGTCTGCAGACAGTGGATGTAATTTAGAATACAGGAGAACACTGGCACATTCTTTATCAAATGACAAGATTTTTTCGTAAGTAGGGAAAACATGTTTGAACTGAAATTTAAGATTATCACAATATATGAATGAATGGAGGAAATCTATAAGTGTTGCAGACTGCATGAAATTAACAGTCAACCAGGCACCTCATACATAGTTGAAAGATAAGGATTCTGTCAATCAGAGCTCAACAACTGGGAAAAAGTATTCAAATTTCATTTAGTTGCCTTTGATTCAGATTTTAACCACATTTTGCTGAGGATTTAGAATAAATTACTACTGGACTCGTGCCATAATAACAAAAGTCAAATCCTTACACTCCAAGTATAACTCAATAGCACGAGCTAAGTGTTTTATCCCAGCCACCCCTTCAAGCAAAGAGATGATGGGCATAAACGTCATGTTGATCACATCGGGAGCTCCTTCTACAGTCCTTGCCCACTTAGAGTAGCTCTGTTCAAGGTCGTCTCCCCCTCTCCTTCTGAAAATAACCGTAACATCCTGCACATAAATAATACCATTCACTTAACCACCTCCATCACTGATAGTTACCACCACAAGGGAATTTACTTGAAAGATTCACTCGAACAAAATCAGATACTTCAATCCGAGAACCAATTATGATGGTATAGACTAGTGCTGCTTTACTAACCTTGTCCTTATATTTTAAAGTGCCAGCATTTGTATTGACCTTTGAATCTGAGAACCTCTGATCTCCAATATCTTTCACATAATTCTCAATATCTGACAAGGATAAAGGTGACGACTGGTGCTGTCTAACGTAGACAACATCCCTTCCACCAATTGTTACAGAGGTAACAATGTGGGTTCCGTAATTTTCTATAAAGCTGTTAGACAAAGCATCACATCAGGGACTCAGAAATCAGGTAGTCAACCTTTAACTTCAACACATTCAACATACAGCACGACCTTTTGAAAAGTTTCTTCTACTAGTTTCCAAAAGAGGCAAACAGTAGAAACATCATTGGTGCTTGAAGGAGATTCTGAACAGATAAGTCATGACAATTACATTCTAGAATTAGCAACATGGTATCTTTATCCATTTAAACATTTTGAAAGTTGAAACATCCACTGCTTTTCCATACTCCATAAAGCCGGTATCTTTTCAAAATGTATATATTACAACATTCTTATAATTGTTACCACATATAGATCACATATACACACTGAAGATGAGCATTATCAGTCAGTAAAAGTGCTCACCTTGCCAAGGATGCAGGATCCCAAGAATATGGAACTGCACGTTTGATTTCATTACGCAAACTCAAATCATCTTTCACTAGCTTGATACTAAATAACGGGATGGTACATCCAACCATCACAAGTGACTTTGTAGCTGCTGCATCGAGCTGCCAAGAGCCACTGAAATTGAACATTGCATTAAAGCATCCTAGCGGTATCTGACCAGGTAAACCCGAATTTTCATTGAAGTATCCTGCCATCTGCAAATTGAAGTTGAAAGAGAACATGTCAATGCTACATAATATGGGCTTACATGAAAAGTTCAACCAAGATGCAGACATACACTTATCAATCATTTGAGTTGCCTCAGGTAGACAAATCAAATACCAACAGAACACAATTAGAATATAGAGTAGTAAATAGAAATCAAACAATTAAGCTATGCAGCAACGATTACTCATAAAAATCCATCCTTTAAGAAAATCAAGGAACAACCTCCCATTTTAATAACTAAAAAGAATCACATCACCATATCAATTCACATAGAACGTCCAAACAAGAAGCACAAGCAAAAAACAAGAAAACCCACAAAGCAAAATCAAGTAGAAAGAAAGGCAAAACGAAGTAATTGAAACCTGGAGGCAATGAATCCATTACCTCGTGGAAGGTCCAAACAGGGGTCTTCTTATTATCAGTCCGACCAGTGGTGCATCCAATGTCAACGGAGACATCTGGGATGACGCAAGATTGGGAGATTTCAAGATTCCTGGTGTGGTCATCGTCGATATGCACCAAACGGGATCCCGGCGCGCCCTTGCAGTAGAGCAACCTGATGTCGGAGGTGACGTCAAAGCCACGGCCCAGAGCTTGGATTGAGTTGGTGAGGGTGGCAATTAGCGCATTATTGGAGGCGGCGGCGTTGGTGCTGGTGGGAGGTGAAGCAGCCATGGCCGTGGGAATGGTATTCAAGACTGCTTCATTTGCTAAAAGGAAGAAAGGGGGATGGATGGAGGCTTTGTTGAGAAAGGAAAGGGCGGTGTTGGTGGAGTCAAAGGTTGGACTTTGGAATTAACAAATAGCGATGTTGTGTTTTGTTGGTGTGTTGGTTCAAATTGTTCAAAGTGAGCAAAGTTTGACTGTAATAATGGCAAGAAACGCGTTGTCCTTTGCATGGATAACTTCACTTCCATTCCAACCTCCATTTTGCTGCTGCTTCTTCATTTTCTACTCGGAGGAAATCAATTTGGGTAAAAGGAACTGAAATGTATTTATTTTCCCATCGACTTACTTTTAGTACGTTGTAGAATTCAGGAAGAAAAGGTAAAAAGTCCAAATTGGGCTACATGTAAAGAAAATGGGGTCATATTTAGAAGATCTGGTGAAATAGAGCCCAGATCCATTGCAATCCAAGATCAGCAACTACATTCTCAGTTTAATTCATTAATTTATTTTGTAATTACGTGCTTGTAGGAGGATCGACTTAAAAAACGTTTGTGGAATTCAGGAGAATAGATTACGAGATGGTAGTTTGGACGTCAGATTTTGTTTAAAATTTGGATTAGAAGCTCCCTAACTTCAGCGGAAAGTTGATTGTTACATTCAAATAAAGTTTTCCTTTTTTCCTTGTTTTCAAATAAAAAATTCCAATTTACTCTAGAAAAATACAAAGGCAACTGAACACAAATTTGGAATAAAAAGCATTTTCTTCTATTCAAAATAAATTTTCTGCTGTCATTTATTTATTTTTGCATCACATAACAGAAACAAATAATTTATTGCAACGGTTTCCTTATACAATAGGAACGGAAAATATCCCGTCCTTTTTAGTCACGATTGGTGTCCCAATTCGTCAAATGGGAAATTTGATTGCGTCAATGAAAGATTGAATGAAACAGAAAAAAAGGAAACTTATTTCAAAATCAATTAATATTCTGAAATTTCCAGACATTGATTATAACATCAATTATGGAACAAAAGCAAATGGTGATAGAGATCACAGATGCTCTGGCCTAATTCTAATACTACCATAGGCCGAAGATGCAAAATTACCCCTCAATGTTTTAGCAAGAATTAATTTGTGTTTCAATTAAAAAAATGGTGCAAAACACCTTACTCACATACGGAAAGTTTAACTTTGTTAAACAAAATTCAAAATTTTCATTTTCTCAAAAAAAATCGTAGATCCTAATAGCTAAAACTTGCGAGAGTTGGAGATACATTCCTCCAGTGTTATTTTTTATCTTTTGTTACGATTCTGCTCCGTTTGAGTTGCAATTCACCAACAGAAAACTAGCGAAAAACAAACACACGAGACACTAGATTTTTCGCGGTTCGATCCAAGATTGGATCTACATCCACGGGAAGGTAAAGGCTCGATTTCTATTGATCTCAGGTGGAGAAATACAAGATCGCAGAATACACCGGAAAAACTCGAAAGCATAACCGACTTATCCTACCATACATCAATGGCTATCACTCTCAGCACTCTCTCTCTTTTCCCCCTCTCTCTCTCTCTCTCTCTCTCTCTCTATCCTCTCATACTCACAATGAATAGAATAGAATTGAATTGAATTATTAACTGTTGTGCATCTCAGCTTATAAAACAGCTCCAAGAACTCTGAGATCTCATCTGCAATCTCAACGGCTAGTGAGAGTAGTTTGGGTTGTAACAGCTTTTACAACTAACTCCTCAACTTGTGGATATTTGCAGATGAGCCCTCCTACTTAAAACTCATTAGCCATGCAGATTCACTCATCAACATCTTTAATAAAAATTCCAATTTTATATAGTTTGTTCTTTCTTCACTTAGGTATATTTTTGGGTAAGATTGTACTAATTAAAGTTTGAATAGAAAAAATAGAATCGACAAAGGAGAAAAACCAAATCTACAACGATTTTTAGGCAAGTGTACATATTTTTATGGACCTAATTAAGATATAATAGATGGAGACGAGGTTCCTATGTGGAACTAACTCTCCAACTTCCCTCAACCAAAAAGGGTCAATGAGTTGAGAATGTGGAGACAAAGCCTTGGGGATCAATCATTTCGAAATCTCTAAATAGACAATGAGTTTTTCGTAAAAAGTGAGAAAGGTAGAGATATTCCCAAAAAGATTGTGTACATTACTCAAAAATGTTAGAGGTCATTTCAAATGTTGTTAATTGGAGTATTTAGGTAGATAAAGCATATAAAAGCATATATATTTTGTTTTCATCATTTTAAATGTTGTTAATTATTTAGGTAGATAAAACATATAAAAGCATATATATTTTGTTTTCATCGGTCAATGGACTTATCCATCCAAACTAAAAAATAGAAGAAAAATATTGTGAGATGGTCATATTTAATCTTACAATGATATAATTCAAATGGAAGTATATATAGTTGTGTTAAAATTAATATTTGAATGGACTTATCCATCCAAACTGAAAAATAGAAGAGAAATATTGTGAAATGGTTATATTTAACCTTACAGTGATATAATTTAAATGGAGGTATAGTCGTACAAAAAGTAAGTATGTATTTCAAATTTAAATTTTAAAATTCTTCTTATATATTTATAAATTATACTCCCCCCATTCACAAAATTTGTTTACTTATTTTCTCTTTAAGTCATCCACGAAATACGTTCACTTTTCTCTTACATACATGTTCTTGCATAACAAGCCAATCCCCTCCCACCTCGCCCCCTTCTCATTTTCACTAACTTTACATTCAACACAATTTATTAAAATTCATGTTACTAAAATTTGTAAACGGATGTGATGGACGAAGATAGCTAGATAATTGCAACGACACTTATTTGGAATGTTGCCACTGTTGCTCAAAACAAGTTAGCATATAGTCATATAGGCCATTCCACATGCGGCCCATGTGCAAAATTTATTAGTATCATCTCTTCTACTATAAGTATAAAAAAATCATACAAATAGATTTATTAAAGAACCTTAATATAATATCATAACAACAATGTATACATGCTAATATACATACTACCTGTTGAGGAGATTACCTTCTTTTTAACTGTTGAGTACACATGTTTTTAGGACTATATGTGTGTGTACATATAGTGTGGAAACGGTGTAATGGCTACAAACTTTATAGTAAAAGAATGATGTTCTTGATATTCTATAAACCAAAACGGACTATATATCTGACTCTCGGATCATTACATATAAAAATATGCATGTTCTCATGCAAGAATTTTGTACAGAAAGTACCAAATAACCTCTCCCGCCAAAAAGTAAAAACTAATTACAAACTTACATCACATCTAAATAACCTAATTGCTTTATATACATCAAGAAATTATGTCCACAAATCATCGTCAACAAGCTATACTGTCTTCACTGATTTCATTAAAACCAGAGGTGGATGAAGAGTAAACTGCACCTGTTCCTATCGTCGTTGAGATCTGCGACTCCCCCCACGTAGCACTGCTCAAGCTCCGCCTCTCCTTGTGAAAGTCCTTCATGGCTTTGAACCTCACGTCATTAGTGTACGTGCTCCCCTCAGGCATCACAACCGGAATGTCCATTTTACCCTCTAGCATCTGAACAACCTCCGACATTGTTGGCCTCACGGATGGAGTTGCATTCGTGCACTGCAGAGCTATCTTCACCACCCTCTCTATCTCCTCTCTGTTGGCAAAAGCATCCAATCTCGGATCAATGAGTTCATCGATGTGCTTGCTCTCGTTCAAGTGGCTTGCCTACAACGCCAACGAAAACTATAAGTTTGAGAAGAATCCTCAAATAATCCAATCAAGAGGGCGTTTACTATGTAGGATTAGAATGTCCTAAGGCCCTTGATAATTTCTTTAATTTGAGCTAACATGCTTGATTCATTTCCTTATTGAAAGATGTAGGATTGGAGAAATCCTAGTAATGAAGATAAAAATACTTAATCCTGAATAGTAAATGCTCCTTGAAAAACTGAAATGGTTAGCAATAGTACCCAATCGAGAAGGCAAACGAAGTTGTGACTAGGCATGTAGTTGTTGTTGCTTTTTCCACTGACTATTTCTAGAAGCACGACTCCAAAGCTGTAGACATCTGCTTTGTCGGTCAGATAACCCCACAGCGCATATTCAGGCGCCATATATCCTCTGCAAGAAAGGTCGAGCGTCATATTATTGACGTGAGAAACCACAGAGAGAGGGTCACCAACATAATGAAATAAAAGTTACATTGTTCCAGCAACTTTTGTGCTGATATGCGTCTTCTCGTCTTCATTGAGCCGAGCCAATCCAAAATCAGATATTTTAGGGTTTAGATCGCTATCCAGCAGCACGTTAGTGGCTTTGATGTCTCGATGCACAATCTTCAGCCTTGATTCATCGTGGAGAAAAGCTAACCCTTTCGCAATCCCGATACAGATCTGGAACCTCGTTGGCCAATCTAGTATCATTTGGCTTCTTCCATTGGTATCTGAAGTGTAGTCATATGTTTGTCAACTAAATCATCACAGGTAAAATCTACGCAAAGCGAAAAGAGGGAATGAGCGTGTGTATATATACATACCGAACAAAACATGTGCGAGGCTATTATTTTCCATATACTCGTACACCACCAGCAACTGATCGCCTTCAATACAGCACCCGTAAAGCTTCACAAGATTCGGGTGCTGTAAACATGAAATCATGCCAATCTCATTCAAAAATTCACGATTTCCCTGTCTTGATCTAGACGAGAGTTGCTTGACAGCAATTACAGTGCCATCAGGCAGTTGACCCTGCAGCGGAATGTCTATCAGCAAAGAAAGGGAATAACAAAGGGCAACATCTAAGAAAAGACAATGTTTCCGTGAACACAGAACCTTGTATACCGAACCGAAACCGCCTTCTCCGATTTTATTTGCAGCATCAAAATTGTTAGTAGCAGCTCGGATCTGTTTGAGTGTCAAAACAACTGTTTGCAATTCTAGACCTTCAAGATCTGTGCAGTGAAAGCCGAAAGTCATAGAATAAGCTTTCAACTTTAAGTTGCAAACATGACATTTCAGATATGAATAATAAATTCATAAACTTACCATTTCTACCATGTTTTCTGCCTGTCAAGAAACCTTTCCACCAAAGGATTCCCAATGTCGAAAGAATAACAAACAATGACAAAACTGCAGCTACTACATATGCAGTTACATGCTTCTTCTTTCCATTTGAACAGATCTTAAAAGCTGCATGGAGAAATAGACTCAAAAAAACTGAAATTTTGCGGAGCAAAACGATGAAGTAACATATATTTTCAGCTTTATATATTATCTTTAATGGAAGTACTCACTTGGATCAACTGAGATAGCTGATATAAGAGAACCGTAATCTCCTCTATTGGGAATCCGCGTAGTCCCTTTACCAGCCCAGTAAAACCGGATTTCCAATGTATGATCAGTAACATTGGCACCAAAGTATCTTACCACAGGCTTCTGAGCTCCACGAGCCTCGTCTTCAATGTCGAAGTTTTCATGCGCTAATTCCTCCTGATGCAGAATGTATCAGAAAAAGCAACAAAATGTCATTGTAATAGAGTAAGCTCTATAATATATTGAACCAACCTGAATGTATATATCAAACATCCGCTTTCCCAGACTATAATATGAGCTGTTGTCGTTCGTGAAAATTATCTCCGCAAAGTGAAGGCTTATGTTATATACCCCATTCTCCAAGCAATAATGGAAATATGTAAGCGAAAGAGGGCTGAGGCGGGCACTACTGTACAATTCAGAGAGATTCGTGGGAAGTTTAACTGCACGTGATTTCTGGTAACTGGGTTCGTCTAAGAAGTCACCAGTGCTAACAAAACCCCAGTACTTGGTGCTTAAATATCTTTCGGAATCAACTCCACCGTCTCCTTCGTATATAACTTTCCTACCAGCTTCTTTGACATGCAAGTCGTTCCCACCACAATTGACTTGTAATGAACATTTATCTGCTAGAGGCAAAGTCAACATGCTTGGTTACATATTCTGCACAAAATACAGAGAGAATAGAGAAGCTGTATAACTTCAGAAAAACAAAACAGAAAGGAACTTTGACAAAATTAATCACACAAATGTGAAGGAGCCTAACAGATTATTCGTGTTTCATTGCTGAATTTATGGAATTTTAAAATAATGCAAGCACAGCAACATTTCTTTGGTAGGTCTTTTTTGCATCAATATAAGAATTGCCTAAGCAAGAAGGATCATGAGTTTATAGTATAGTGAAAAGAAAAAGGTTAGTGGTACCATTTTAGTAAGAGAAGAGAAGCATTGAATTTGAAACAGAAAAAAGAAACAAAATAATCTTCTGTTTCATGGTGCTGAGCCGAAGTCGGAGGTTCTGTTGAGTGTGTTTCATGTTTTTTAGAGATTTGGATGGACACCCAAAAACCAGAACTATTTAAACTTCTATCAAATTTTATCCAAATTAAACATACTCAAACATTCAAATTTGTATTAAAATAAGCCAAATCCGTCTGCAGCCGGCTACATCTTGAATTTAAAATTTAGAATGGAAATGATTACTTACATCTGGGGCAGACCACATCTTTTATGCACGGAAGAGTTCGTTTTCTGTTGAAGTTTAAGATTAAGCATGTAGAATCAAATTGAGTGTATTAATAACTTGACCTCTTGTGTGACGGTCAAACTATAAAGTTACCAACAACGGATAGAACAAAGTGCATCTTACAATGTATCCGGTGCAGATGATCCTTTGAACAAATTTACGTTCCGATTCCTGCTTCAGAGAAACATAGGAAAAAATTATATGTTACCATCAACACCCCTGATTCCCTGGTTAGAAATTACAGTATATAATAGGGAAAACTCAATGACTAGTCTGACATGTCTAGTCGGCAAGCAGGTTCCTCAGGGCCTTGCAACGTAAAATTGTTGTAGGAAAGATCACTGCATATCAACAAAACCAGATGTTAGAAATTTCCAAAAATACAAGTTATAGCATATTCTGTTGCAGAGAGGGGCAAAACGTACATATTGCCTCCATCCTTCAAGAGTGTGTCGGGTATTTTTCCACTCAGCCTGTTTCCGGTCACAAACCTGTTGACAGGAAAGACAAATACGACCTGACCAGAGTTATGGTTCGTTCTTTAAGATTGACGACTGCAACCATCAAGAGTAACTCGAGGAAACTAAGTTCAAGAAATTTTAGTAAGGTAAAAGTGGTGCAGGATTGAATGATCTGAAAACATAAAATTTTGCACGCACACAACTTTCAGATTTCTAGCGATGTTGCCTGGAATGACGCCCTCTAACATATTAAAACTGACGTCCCTGTCAATACCATAGACAACAAAAGATCATCAAATTGAGCAAAGAAAAGAACTTGGTGATAATTGAAGTAGTTAGGTTACTCACAACATCGTCAGAAGTCTAAGCTTCCATACATACGCAGGAATTTCCCCAGTAATTTTGCAGTTCCTCAATATCCTGTCCAAATCATGTCTTATTAGGTAATAGGGAGTCAGAACTTAACTAAGAAGCTTTTCAATATTCAGTTTACTCAGCATACAATGATTTTAGGCCTGTAGTGCTCCTCAGCAACGGAAATCCCTGAGACGGCCCCTTTAGGTCACTAATTCTCCTGTACATTGATGTTCGATCAGAATACTTGTCAAAGTGAACTATATGGAGATATTGAGGAAAGAGAATGTTGTATACTCACAGAGTTTCTAACAAATCAAGAAGAGATATGTTCAATGGAATCGGCCCCTCAAGTCCACTAGCGAACATTTCTCTTCATTGAAATTAAGCAATGAAAGTTAATGAACGACGACAACGAGTTAGTCTATACTAGAGCTGCAAGGGTACATAAAGATCTCACAAATTTTTAAGCTGCTTCCAGTTCTTCATAAAGTCGGGTATCGTTCCACTTAGGTTGTTGTCATTTATCCTACTGCAATCCAAAAAGAAAGTGTTAAAAATGCTAGAGAATTCTGAAGTAACAAATAAATTGATGAACTTACAAATCTTGTAAGTTTGTTAAATTGGCAAGTGAATTCGGCAGTTCCCCTGTTAGTGGATTGGAGGACAAGATCCTGTAATTCATCAGAAACATAGCAAACTGATAGTATTAGTTATGGTAATGAGCATCCCTAGCTGAGAAATAAAATAACGTAACTCATAAGAAACACGAGATCTTACAAAGTCGTTAAATTTGTCATCCTCCCAATATGAGGAGGAATAGACCCTGAAAATTGGTTCGCCTCAAGGTTCCTGATCAACACAATAGTGCAGAATAAAAAAGTGGCTGTTAATTATTTTGTTTGCTGAAACTTGGTGAAAAAGCATGTTGTCATGAGAAGTAGACAAAATTAAACTGCTTACATACAGGTACGTAAGGCTAGTAAAGTTTGCCAAATACTTTGGTATTTGTCCAGATAAACGGTTTACGAGGACAGAGCTGCAGGAAAGTTCAGGCAACTTCGTCAGTAATCAGATGAAAACTGATATATTTAGCAAAAATTAACAAGTGGAATATAGAACATACATGAAATTAAGTTGCATTGAAGCCCACTCTTCCGGAATCGTACCACTTAGAAGATTGTAGGCAAAATCACTGAGAATTAAAAAGACAAAAAGCATAGCGTATATGTGAAAAACTAAGCTGAGAATTAGAAAAACAAAAAGCACTACATATATATGAAAAACTAAGTCGCTATATTTGGGTCAAGCTGGTATTTGAATCTGTTCTTACACATGCTGGAGGTGCTGAAGCTTTACAATTGACAATGGAAGAACTCCAGGAAGATTGTAACTCTTAATCACACTGCATTAAGTTGAAAGCTTGAATAAATTCATTACAATACAGGCCAATGCAGGAGAATTATAATAAATGTCAAGAAACGAAAACCATACAGTGTTGTAACATGGCAAATTGTGTTGTTGTTGAAATTGCAATTGCATTCAACATAACCATCAGAGTTCGGTGGAGGAGTTTGTGAGATCCCACCGACCTCAAGTTCACATAAATCGGCATTGAATGACCAATGTACTGCGCCCAACTCGTTGGCTATCTCTTTGAAGACATCCACTGACGACAAAAACAAAAGAACACCAAAAGATGAAGAAAGGACGCACAAGAAAGTAGAGAAAGCAACAAATCCAAATCATCAAGCTTCATACTTGGTTATTTCTGGTAACTTTAAATATATTTGCTGAAAAATTATTACTTCTACTTTAAAATTCATTACAGTCCTAGATTGTGGTTCCATTCATACAACAAATACACATAAGTATGCAAAAAACAGACAATTACTTCAGTTTCTTAAATAAAACTCACTAAACTGGTAAGAGAAAAGAAAGCATAGCATTCCCTGATATGCGTAAATACCTCGAACACTTTCTGGATTCAAGCCCAGAAATTCAATATATATAACTTCTAAACTCTGGAAAATATATCAAACAAAAGAATTTCAAGAAAATCAGTGAAGATTTTCCTTCATTTGATCAAGCAAACAAGCCCCACAACCAATCTTGCTTCTTGGTCAAAATTTCATCCTTTCCTTAACCAAGAATAAGATAACTAAGTCCAGTAAAACAATCCATTCATCTTGCTTCTTAGTTAATCCTTCAGTTTAATCAACTAAAACCAAACTTGAACCGAATTTTGCTTCTTAGTTAATCCTTCAGTTTAATCAACTAAAACCAAACTTGAACCCAATTTTGCTTGTGGGCACAGTCCAAAACACGCATACAATGAAAATTGAAGAAGAAAAGCAATTAGTTTACCTTCATCCTGCGGCACCCGCTGCGACTCCGACAACCTCAAAAACCAGTAACAGGAAACCGCAACAGCCCAACAAAAATGCATGCTTCTTCCCTCGAACATCGTTCCCAAGCATCAAGACTGCAACTTTACTCGCACAAACAATAGAAATTGTAGTTCACAGTTTAAAATGTGATGCAATTATATACACATAGTTGATCTTTCTTGCATATCTGAGTAGGTCTAGAAAGAGAATGCGCAGAGTCAGCGCACGAAAATAACAGCCATAATTGAAGTAGACACAGGCGGTAACAAAAATCCAGACTCCCTCTTTTCAATAAATCCAATTGTCGCTGGATTTGGAATTTCGTTTTTCCGTACTTGAATATCTATTCAGATTTACGCTCTCGGTCTGTTTTGTCGTTAACGGTATATTATTATATTCAACCGTAGGCTAACTTTGAATTTTCAAGAACTTTCCGCTCTAATCTTTTCTTCTTAGAGGAAACATTACCGCGATATCATAATAGGAATTAGGAAACTTACCTAATCCAAATTTAGGTGAATCTCCTTTTTAATTACAAGTTGACATATGTTTATCATAATAATTTAAACCCAACGTCACATGAAGACATAAAAATTATTTGCACACAAATGGAATTACTACGCCGCATAAAGACGAGACAATTATCTACACTACATTTTATCTGCTTCGGTTACGGATGAGATTCTATGTCCACCAATCTTCTCCATCTCATGGTGTCCCATTGACAATTTTATTATTTTTAATAATATTCGTTTATAACATAAAAATTTATGTTAATCTTTACACAAGTTGGTTATCTAAATCATCACTTAAATTTGGACATCTGGTACTCACTTATTAGACTAATTATTTCTCTTATGATATATAATTATTACTGTACATTTAAATATTATTGATACCTTTGTGGAATAGTCAATTCTTTGAGATTATATGCATATAATTTTATCAACTAAATAATTATGCAAATAATTACATACGTATAAAATTACAAAAAAAAAAAAAGATAAAACATTTCAGAGAATATAGACAATATTATCGTTTGGATAGTATTCTTTTTGGTGCAAATCATTGAAGTTGAAAGCACTAAATAATTAAGAGCAAATCATTGGATATGATCATAACATATAACTTTTGCCTTTTTAAGAATATTAAAAAGTTGGGATTTGGGAAACTGATAGTATAATGCCGTCAAGTAAATAAATAATGGTTATGAAAAGTTTATCCCACTTTATAATATGACAATTGATAAATTTGTTTGGAAACAAATATTGTCATGGCTGTACTCAGAGGCTCGCATAACCAAGCGTGTATAGTAATTATAATATGTACTGTACAAAGCTAAATTAATTAAACTTAAATGAAATAAACTCCTTTTTTATATGGAAAATAATATTTGTTGGTTCAATTATGATCTAAATAGGTAAGTCAAATGCTAAAAAGAAACTGAATTTTGCCTACCAAAAAAGTAAATTCGAACGACTAGCTCCTAATGAATAATACTCATGTCTCCTAGTTGTGATAATATACTCTTTGAGAAGGCAAAGAAACAAAGGCTTAACAAGTTGATATGATTACTATTTACTAATCTTAAGTTGTTTCGAACAATATATGTAAGGGTAGTAAGGGGAGATGCTAAAAGATCAATTTGATCCGGATCAATAGGTAACTTTTGCAATATTAACAAACATTTTATGCAAATTTTAAATATAAACACTCTCTCCTTTGAGTTTGACTAATCACCATATCAAAGTGTATTCCCCAAAACAAACATTTTAAATATAGCATTGATAAGTTTTAATTATTTATCACTCGTTCAGAAAACAAAAGGTTTGGTTTCTGGAATTAGTTTATAGAAGTACTGATATATATAAGACATAAAATAATTTATACAAAATAAAAATGCTCTTTTTAATTATTATTTAAAATTTATTACTTTTAAAATTTTTATCACATTAATGAAAAAAAAAATATAATATGCACTTGAATTAAAGATCGTGTTAATTTTAGTTATAATTCTTTTAATTATAACTATTATCGTGTATTACAAGGAGGACAAATACTAGTTATATTATAATATACAGATATTATGAGTATAAACGAACTTAATAAGGATCGAATATCATTGTATTGGATATATATTCGTATAAGTATTTGGTTTTTTGGATTAAATCACTTTAATTTTTTCATTTTATTACTATCTCAGACTATTCATATTTCTGATATTCAATTAGAAAAAATCATTTACTATAATTGGAAATAGACCTATATTTCAAAGATGGGCGAAAAAGAAAAAATGAGCCTATATATAAGGAACATAAGGAGTATTATATTATATTATATTATATTATATTATATTATATTATATTATATTATATTATATTATATTATATTA
>JAYJMF010000017.1:632768-657234 GCA_036873715.1 Salvia sclarea
TTAATTATCGGCCGACGTCGAACACGTAGGAATTCCGGTCGGACACGTCAGCATTGATTTCGTCGGAGTCAACGTTGGTTGCAAAATCAGAAAAAATTAAAAATTTGGCAATTTACACGCCGATTTTAAAGCTGGTATGCAAAACGAGAATTTGAGCAAAGTTCAACAATTTAGAGACTATTTCCCTATTTAAAAATAGCTATTTCTGATACGATCACATATATAGATAGTGTGGTATTTGTTACAGATTAGGGGGCTATATAAGATGTTGCTGAAAAACAAAATAGAACATATATAAATGGATAGCTATGATTTCATTTTATGAATTATTTGGTGTTAAATATTTTTTATGACTACAGTATTATCTATAGGCGTGCTGCAAAAGTATGACACATAAACGAGTCGTAAAATTAGGATAACATATTTTAAGTTGGATATTGGCCAAAAAAGGACATATTCAACATTTTTCTCACGTGAAACGTACATGATGAGTTATGTGGATCCCGAACATGACGTGGCTCGCCACATAACCCTTGTTGCCACCATATTCCAGGCCATCAGAGCCGATGGCTTTGTCAACAACACCGCCACCGGATCCACCGGTGAGCGACTGCCCCCAACGCTGGTAAAAACCAGAGGCGGATCTATTAGGTGACATGGGGGTACAGTTGTACCCCCAATTTTTTTTTTTTTTATATATATATTGTTTTTATTATATTTTAATAAAATTAGATTTGTACCCCCATTTAACTAGTCTTCATTCCTTGTACAACAAAATAATTTAAAAAAAGATAAAAGAAAAGGAAAAAAAAGGAAAACAGAAGGCAGAAACAACAACGGAACATAGAATTAGGTATAGAATTAGGTTTACTATGCCCGATTAATTTCTTGATTGTTTTTTAGAGGGACGAGTTTGTTTGGAGATGAATATGGGATATATGTGATATGTGATATGATATGATTTCCTTTCAATTTTGTAGTTTATAAATGATGAAATAATTATATTAAAAAAATCATGTAAAAATATTTTTATATAAAAGCTCATAATTTTAATATATTTTTAAAAATATCATGTAAAAATTTAGGTTTTCAATATATTTTTCAAAACATGGCCCAAAAAATTTGGCTCGGGGGCTACCGCCCCTGAACCCCCGTATATTTTTCGCCCCCCAAGCCAAAAGTCTGGCTACACCCCTGATTATCGTACCCCAAAATTCAAAATCCTGAATCCGCCACTGCTTGCAAGTGATGATGTTGATCCTTCTCCAGAGGACCCGGAATTGCCTGACTCTTCGGCACACCCTCCTGACGACGGTGTGTCATTCTGGCCGACGTCTCTAGCCTCCATTCTCTATCGGGCTCTACTCAACCAAGCTCACTCCGCTTATGGGACAGCTTACACAAGCAACCATTTCAGGTAATGATTGATAATGGTAACACTCATAATTTTATCACTCCTGATCTTGCCGAGCGTCTGAAATTACCTGTAGTATATGTCCCCCAATTTCGGGTGTATATCAGCAATGGTGACTCCATACTTTGCACAACCAAATGTTTGGTCGTCCCGATCAATCTCCAAAGTACATCCTTTACCTTAGATTTGATCATTCTGCCTATTAAAGGGCCCGATGTTATTCTTGGAGTCCAATGGTTACAAGAATTGGGACCTGTTACTCATGATTATCGGTGTGGTCGGATGGAGTTTGAATGGCATGACAAAAAGATTGTTCTGGAGGGAGATCGTTCTCTCACTTCTCGCCAGATTACCTTCTCTATACTCCAATCTCTACTAGTTTTTGATGTTGTTGAGGAAATCTACGAACTTTGGCCTGTTCATGCCACGCCCACCAGCTCTACTATGTCTGCTCTTGATCTGGAGCGCGTCTCTTCGTCTTTACATGATGTTCTACATGAGTTTTGTGATGTATTTGAGGAACCGCGTGGTCTCCCGCCGTGCTGCATGTTTGATCACCGAATTCATCTCGAACCTGGCAGTAAGCCTATCAATGTTCGACCGTATCGCTACCCTTATTTCCAGAAAAATGAGATGGAACGCCTTGTTCGTGAGATGCTCGATCAGGGGATTATTCGTCTGAGCCATAGCCCATTTTCTTCTCCAGTGCTCCTAGTTAAGAAGAAAGATGATTCATACCGTTTTTGTGTTATGCCTTTTGGCCTGACGAATGCCATTTTGAATACAGCTTTCCGTACTCACGAGGGCCATTTTGAATTCCTTGTTATGCCTTTTGGCTTGACGAATGCCCCGTCCACCTTTCAGGCAACTATGAATTTTATTCTCAAGGATTTCCTTCGCCGTTTCGTCGTTGTCTTCTTTGATGATATACTTATCTACAGCCCTTCCTTGGAGGAACATGTCTCGCATTTGCGCACCGTGCTCCGCTGCCTCCACGATAATCAGCTCTATGTTAAATTCTCCAAGTGTTCTTTTGGCACACATTCTGTGGAGTATCTTGGCCATATCGTGAGCGCCAGAGCCGTTCGGGCAGATCCTACCAAAATTGATGCTATGCTTTCTTGGCCTGTTCCTTCTTGTCTGAAACAACTCCGTGGTTTTCTCGGCTTAACTGGTTACTATCGCAAATTCGTTCGCCACTATGCTACTATCGCTGCTCCTCTCACTGATCTCCTACGGAAAGATGGTTTCACATGGTCAACTTCTGCCTCTGCTGCCTTTGATGCTCTTAAGAAAGCCATGTCTTCTACCCCTATTTTGCGATTACCGAATTTTTCCAAACCCTTTGTAATCGAGACTGATGCATCTGATGTGGGATTGGGTGCGGTGCTTCTGCAGGATAATCTTCCCATTGCCTATCATAGTCGCAAATTGGGAGCTCGTCTCTCTCGCTCTTCCACCTATCTTAAGGAGTTGCATGCTATAAGTGAAGCCATCGGCAAGTGGCGTCAATATATTTTGGGGCGCCGTTTTGTCATTCGCACGGACCATCACAGTTTAAAGGAGTTGCTACACCAACATTTACACACCCCGGATCAACATCGCTGCATCCGTAAGCTTTTGGGGTATGATTTTGTTATTGAGTACTAGCCCAGGCGTCATAATATCGTGGCCGATGCTCTCTCTCGGGCTCCTGATGACTCATCTCCGACTTATGTTGAGACTCCTCTTGTGGCAGAGCTTGATACTTTCTCCTCGACTTGTTTTACGATTCAAAGTGTGCCCGTTGCTTCATTTCTTGATCAGTTGCATGTTGAGAATATGACTCATGCCGATTATATCTCTTATCATAGTCGTTTTCAGGCAGGCGACCTCTCTCCCGACTATTCTGTGGTTGATGGGTTACTATTGTATCGTCGCAGGTATTTCCTTATCCCCACCTCTGCTCTCAAACAAGATTTGTTGCAAGAGTTTCATTGCTCGCCGGTCCACGGCCATGGTGGGGTTAAAAAAACTCTTGTTGGTCTCTCCAATTTATTTTATTGGCAAAATATGCGACGTGATGTTGAGGCTTTCGTTCGAGCTTGTACTACTTGTCAACAGGTAAAAAATCTCACTGTTGCTCCAGCGGGACTTCTCCAGCCGCTCCCGCTCCCTGCTTTAGTTTGGAACGAGCTTACTATGGATTTTATTACACATCTTCCGCTTTCCCGTGGCTTCTCGGTTATTCTTGTGGTCGTCGACCGCCTTACTAAAGCTGTTCATTTTGGGCCATTGCCTAGTGGTTTCACCGCTTCAAAGGTGGCCCGTTTGTTTACTGACATGGTGGTTCGCCTACATGGATTTCCCTCATCCATCATTTCAGATCGCGACCCTGTTTTTCTGAGTCGTTTTTGGAGCGAATTATTCAAGCTTAGCGGGACTTCACTTAAGCACAACTCTGCTTATCACCCTCAAACAGACGGGCAGTCCGAGGTTGTTAATAGATGTCTCGAACAATATTTGCGGGCTCTGACATCGGATCGTCCTGAGCAATGGACGGAGTTTTTGGGTTGGGCGGAATTTCATTACAATACTAGTTATCATTCAAGTATCAATATGAGCCCTTTTCAAGCTATGTATGGTCGTCTTCCTGCGACCATTCCTCGTTATATCCCTAGCTCAACTGCGGTCGATGCCCTTGATGCTTTATTAGTGGAACGTGATCAATTGCTCTCAGATTTGAAGTCTGCTCTTTCTTCGGCACAACATCGAATGCAGCTGCAAGCTAACAAGCATCGCAGGGATGTCTCTTTTTCTGTTGGTGACCTTGTGTTGGTCCGTCTCCAGCCATACCGTCAAGTTTCTGTTGCTCGTCGTTCTTCTCCGAAGTTGGCCAAACGATATTTTGGGCCATATCCTGTCCTCGAGAAGATTGGTGCCGTCGCTTATCGTCTTGAGCTTCCTGCAGGCTGCCGTATTCACCCGGTTTTCCACGTTTCTCTACTCAAACCTTTTGTTGGTTCTGCCACCGCCCCTCTCAATCCGGTGCCGGTTGATTCTGATGGCTTCCCATCCTTGCGGCCGTTGGTTATCATTTCCTCTCGCACTATACTCCGCCATGGAATTCCTGAAGCTCAAGTTCTCGTTCAATGGCAGGGCCACCCTCCTGATGCTGCTACTTGGGAGCCGCTCACTTCATTCCGAGCTTCATTCCCTGATTTTCACCTTGAGGACAAGGTGGTTTCCGACGCGAGGGGAGTTGATACGACCGTCGATATTTCCGACCATGCCCACGTCGAAGATACAAATGTTGGTGAAGAGGAAGCTGAGCCGGAGCCAAGTCTTGCTGTGCGGCGCCCGCGTAGAGATATTCGCAGGCCCACACGATATAATGAATAGTTATCTTTATTTATGTTATTTATTTAATAAGCCTATTTGTTAAGGCCCATCTATGATTCTTGTTTCCTAAGCCTTCGTATATAAAAGACTGGACTTTTCCCTTGATTAGGTTATGCAGAAAATAAACCTTGAATCGGTTGTTCTTGCGTGATCGCGAGAGTAGAAGGAGTTTCACGTTCTCTTTAGCGTGATTATTAATACAACTCGTATTAGGCGATATATAAGGTGTTGCAGCTCTGTTTTCGAAGTGGATTCAAGTGTAACACTGCGGTTTGGAACTGCCTATATATATGCACAATTCCTCGATTCTCATTTCTGCGAGAGACAAATGTTTCTTCTTAATTACCTTAATAATTTGACGAGTACTCGTGTATATTTCACAGAGATAGAGATGCGACTGCATGTCTACACATTTTGCCATTTTATTAATGTGAAGATGGCATATTATTAGTGAATGGTATAAATAAATGATGTCTGCTGCCTTTAATCAATCTTCAACACCGGCGGAGAAGGCCGGGTTAATTTTCTTTTGTGTATTCTTATCTATTTATTTATTTAGATGAGTAATTAATATTCAGATATGGCTATATTGAGAAAGTGAGATGCAATGTTTATAAAAAATAAAAGTTATTTATGATGAAACAAGTAGATGCAAAAGAAGTAGGGGGAGGGGACAGTGTATCTGGAAATGTGTGCATTATTGCGTGTGGGAAGTAGCTCATCCAGACAGAGTAATGCTTTATTCCTTATGGCTGTCTCACTATACACCTCCAAAATATTTGCTGCTTCTGCTTCTGCTTCTGCTTCTGACTTATGTCATTGCTTCCACTCCAGTTTTCATCCATTTTCTTCTTATCTTCTTCAATTTCCAACATCAAAACCCAACAACATAGGCAGCGCTAGCCCCCACTTTCTATCTCACCATTTTCACATTATATATATTTACGTAACATTGTGCACCAAAGCATAAATATATATTTCATCCCAACAAATTGTTAATTAAATTCCTTCAAGATAGAGATGATTAATTTCCCACATGTGAGATTCAGATAAAAGAATCTAAATGAAATTAAAATATTGCGTGTCTACTGACCCATGCTGTGAATTTCTCGCATCTAGCTAGGAAATCAACCCAGCGCTGTGGATTGTTACACCTGCATCAGTAAAATGATGATGAATACTTTTTAATCTATAAGGGCAAAATTAATTATGTAATTAAGTTATTTTGCTGACCTGTAATGACGCTACGTCATCATAATCTTAAGATAGATTCGGGAGGTCCAACATGCAAATATGAAATAAAACAGGAAGTAATTAATTAGTTGCTTTCGGAAAGATCTTAGTGAGGATAAAAACATGCATTTATATTTTATATATAGTGCCTGCAGGACTCAAATGTTTGGCCTATAAATGCAAAATCATCACAAATAAGGAATAAGAATGGTGCGACGACAGACAGAGACACAGAGGCACTATCAAGACTAGCGTGGTGCTAATGAGAAGAGAAGTAGAAATCGGCATGGCCCGGAGAAAGAGTGAGGAACCCATGTTGGAGAAGGAGACCACGTGCAAATTCGAAAGAGTGTTTTTTGGTGAACATGCACGTGCCCTGCTTCTCCAACGGGGGCTACACACCCATAGTTTCCATATATCGAATTGCAAAGCAGAAGCCACAATGGGAAAATGAAAGGGCGCAGCTCCTCTATTTATATAGGATGACTAGAGAGAGAGAGAGAGAGAGAGTTAAAGCTAGCAATGGAGTCTTAGAGTGGCCATTCTTTAAATTCCCATCATCATGATCACGCAAGAAAAGTGATCCAGAATATACATATATGATCTTTTGATTGAACTTTTTGTCAACAAGCATTATTGCATTGTTTTGGGTTTGGGGTGAAGCAAAATTAAAGACGTGTATTTTTGCCCATGCAAACTCATTAATGTTTCCTTGGTTGTATGATGAGAAACAGAGTTGAAATTCAAAATCAGCAAGAGGAAATCATGAGATCAAACCCCTCTGTTTTTACCCCTCCAGATTTGACACTCCTCCAGTAAATCTTTTTTCTTCTCCCTTTTCACATTTTGCACATCGTATTTACGTCTTAAATTTGTGACAGAGTTCCACGCATGTATCTACTTACGCTGCACAATCATCATTTAATTACTCAAATGTTTCTTCTTAACAAAGAAAATGATGATGAATAAATACAATATATTTAATGAGAATCGATACTCAACTTTAAAATTCGGCCTTGAGAATTAATTAAAAAAATTATAGAAGAAAGAGGAAAAGGAAAAACCTATTATGTAGCTGGTAGTATTATATTCCCTCGGTCATCTAAAAATAGTCATAGGAAAGGCAGCATAAGGTTTTATAAGAAAATGTAAATAAATATAATTGTAGGGTATTATGAGTGGAGAAAGAGATCTATATTAATGAGTAATGGAGTTTTATTTGAACTAAAGTGATGGGTCATATGTGATAGGATATATTAATAAGTCAAAAAAGTAAGGTTATAAGGTGGCGGCTGGTATGCAAGAATGAAATTAGATAGGAATGGAATGTACTTCGGAATGGAATAACAATAGGAATAGAATGGAATGAAAAAGGTGATTCCTATGGCTGATATGTACAGGAAATGAGCGAATAAGAATGAAAATAAGTTGTTGTTATATTATTTATATTATTTATTTATTAGTATTATTATAATAATAATAATATTAATAATTATTTATTATTATATTATTATTATTTTATAATAATTAATTTAATATGATTATTAGTATTTTTTTATTATTATTACATTTTTATTTTGTAAATTTAAATATTATATTTAACTATATTATAATATATAATAAAATTAATTATATTTATATTATTTATTTATTAGTATTTGATAAATAATTTAATAATTTAATAAATTGTTATAAACTAATGAATTATTATTAATTAATTTTGTTTTACTATCAATATTATTATATTATATTATATTATTTAATAAATAATTATATAATATACTATTTGATATTAATTATTATTATTATTATTTATTATAAGATTAATTTATTACTTTAAAAGAAAGATAAAATTAAAATAAAGTTAATCCCATGTTCATGGGAATAGCTAATTCCATGGGGGTTGGGAGGAATTGCTAAACCCATGTTCATGGGTATCACCATTTTTACGGGAATGGTGATTCCTGCTATGAAAATCTTACCAGCCACGGAAATGGGAATGGGCGCAAGAATGCCCATTCCATTCCTGCATACGCAGCCGGCCCCTTAAAGAATTAAAAGTTGCGAAAAATATTTGGTTTTACATTTTGGAGTTGTATTTGTATATGGTTAAAATGGATTATTATCCTTTGCTTGGTGGTAGCGCGTGCAGTGCACGTGGATGGAGCTTGAGAGAAGAGTGTTGTGGACAGGATATATCCATCCACATAGTAGTTGAGCTTTTTGTTCCTACTGCAACAAATATGGAAATCGGAAGATGTCTTCTCTATCCGCATTCTCTCCTTCAGTTTCCACCCACACTCCGGAAACCATATTTTCCAATTAAAGGTATAATCTCTTCAAGCTTTTCTGTGCCCTAATATTCGATTTTGTTCTTTCCTTGCGCGAACCTATTTCTTGCTTCTATTTTGGGTGCTATTAGGCTTCTTTAGGTTGATCTTTCGAATCATGATTAAATTTAAATCCCATCCCATCCCATAATTTTTTAGACCAGTGTTGGTGAGGAATTCTGACTCTGCTCGCGAGTTATCAATTTCAAGAAATTCGGCACATACATTATCAAAGCACTGCATTTTATCCATGCAATTCTAGATATTCGCCCTAATTTCATAGGTGTTACACTTGGGGGCATTTACTTATCCATTAGTAGTATTATTTACCTTGGTTGATTAATTTTGAACTTGTTTGAGCATCTTATATCCTTTAAATACTCAATCCCCTATCATTATGTCTAACACTCCTCAAAGTAAATGCTCCCTTGGTTAGTGTGTTAATGATAGGTAATGTCCTAGGTATAGCTAGGATAAAACCTCAAATGCACTTGCATCAATTAATCTCTTGTTTTTACCTGGTTATAATTTACATTTGGAGGCTTCAATAGAACTGGGAATCTCTTATCATTCATTCTCTGTTGTTTTTGCTAATGTTAATGTATATTCGTTAGCACTTCATGTCCAACACCAACTGAGGTATGATCTCTTGATGCAGCTTGTTCAATTTGGCAGAAATATCTGATCGATCTTTGGTATTGAGCATAAGAGCTGATGATGGAAAGAAAGGAAGGCATAAGAAGACTCCTTATTCGGGAAGGGCACCTAAAACGGAGGGGGCAGATGATGATGGCAAATCATCTCTCTCGCCTAACAAGGAAGAAATCCTAGCCCTCTTTAAGCGAATACAATCTTCTATCTCCAAAGGGGAGACTGTAAATCCCAAGAAGAGAACTTCCAAGACTGCCGAAGATAAGCCCTCGGCTGAATCAATTCTTGAAGTTCTTCATCAATCAAGAACACAACGAAAAGGTTACACTGATAATGTGGATTGCCACCATCGTCTACTTTGAAAATTCTTGTGCTTATTGGCATATCTTGATTTGATCTGAAGTTAGTGTTTGTTGCATGACAGGGAAATCTGTAGGCAAAAAAGGCGATAAGTTCCTAGATTCTCAAAAGGGTTTGCTCAAGGAAGAGGAGAGTGCTGCGCAACATACATCAACAAGGCCGCCGTCAAGTTTCACCAGGAAATCTCCGATACCCTCTTTGTCAAGCCCTAGAGAAGAAGTTCAGTCAGCAAATGAAACACCCCCCACTCCCTCAGCTAATCATCAAGCCATGAAGTTTGCAGAAATGAAACTTCCTCAACTAAAAGAAGTTGCTAAATCCAAAGGGATCAAGGGCTATTCCAAACTCAAAAAGAGTGAGCTCATCGAACTCCTAATCAAGTCGCTGACTGATGCCTCTCCTTGAATTGGAAGCCATTTCAGTTGTTGAATGACCCTTAACGCTTGAACTTCCTTTCCCCCCATTTTGTCATTTCCATATTCGTTAATTTGTTGAAGGGTGCTTTAGTTTGTCAAGAATTCTTCAATTCCCTCATAAAGTTGTCCGGTCCCAACACATTTAGAAATATTTAATATGGTCATTGGTGAATTGTGATTATGAGAATACACAATATGAAGAATCAAATAATATATAGGGCAATTGATTGAGGAAATGCAGAGTAAATCAGAAGAAACTTAAATGAAAAAACCAAGGGAGAATGAATGCTATAACTAGACAGCCCATCAAGAAATTACAGAGTGGCTGCCCCTGCAAACATCGTCTGCTTCCATCTGATATGGCGTTGCTCCCATCGCTCCATCTCCTCTCGTTCCACTCCTCCACGAAACTGCTGTCTCCGGCACCTGTTACATTTGTTGCAGCCTCGCCACATATTTCACACAATCTACAGGCCACCAGAATTTCAAGAATTGCAGAAACCAAAAGAGATGAAGCAAGAAGCAGATAAATTACCTGTTCCCTTTAACTCTAAACCAAGCCTCGGCGCATTGCGAGTGAGCTAATCCTAGCTCCCCTTTACATCTGCAGCCAAGGTCGATAAAATCAAGTGCGGTATTGGCACTCTCCTTTGCGCTCAAATGGCATACTCTGCAGACCCTCGAGCAAGACGAAGATGCCTCCACAAACTCTAGCGAGGCCTTGTTTCCATCAGTGCCTCCTATTGCAATCACAGTTTCCAAATTTGTTGAAGTTTGAGTACTATCTCTGAGTTGTTGCTCCATTAGCACAACCAGATGAGAAAATGAGAAGTTCAGATGTAGAGGTTTACATAGTTTTGTGGACGAATGGGGAGTCGAAACGTGGAAGGGTGGTAGTGGAGTTCCATTATTGATAAAACAAAGTATTCAGAAACCGGTGGATTTGATCTGGGATATCACTCTGTCGCTCTCAAAATCTCCTTCTTCGCCGCCTTGGTTACAAAGTTGACTTCTCTCTCTCTCCGTCTAATCTACAATATTTTTCTTTTGAGAAGCTATATAGTAGTAGTAATTAATTATGCCAGAGATTATTAGTAGCGTATGATAAATAAGATATTGAGATGAATTATTGAGTAATTATAGAAAATGAGGGGCCCTTGTGGAATTGTTTACTTACCGTGCATGAACAGAATACAGCATGTTACCAATAATCACACAAATAAAAGACCCTACACACAACTGTATTTCTGAAGAACGATCCGGAATTGGCTGGCATTCATACAATCTTATTCTTATTCACAGAGAGAGAGAGAGAGAGAGAGAGAGAGAGAGAGAAGCAACTTGGAAATGTGAAGCATATGGGTTGTACTTGGAGAATGATCGATCGATGTGAATATTATCCAGTTCCAGTTGCACACGTCATTCAACTCCAATCATGGATGATTTAAAGACATCAAACTGCAGAAAAAAGAAAAAGAAGATTCCTAATCCTGGCCGAAGTGAGAAGAATAATTAAATGGAGAAGAAGAATCTTTGGGAATGAAATTTTGATTGCAAACTGATGGATTTTGATACAGAATACAGAGGTTGAGCATGATCATCCACTGTGTCTGTGTCCTTGTAATGAGTAGTCTTTCATTCTTGTAACTTTTACCACACAAAAACTGAGCTTCATTTTGATTCATGGGAGAGAGGGTTCTTAGTCGTCGTTGTACCAAATGGAGAAGGTAGTTGAGTTTAGTCAGTTGCTAAATACACGTGTCACCTTTTCATCACTGCCCGCTTCAACTTGAAGGATTCCTTTTTCTCTATCTTCTAATTCTTCAAAACAAAGCATGGCCAATATATTAAATTAATTAAACTCTGTTCGGTGGGGCGTTGCTTTTGCCAATGTGATTTCTCCTCTAATTTTTTTTTTTTTAAATTACGGATTTTTTTATGCTCACTCATACTCTAATATAAATATACTATTTATTTGCACTTGTATGCTGGTTTTGACTCATTTATGCATGAACGAATTAAGATGTTTTATCAATTTCTAACACTCACCAACCACTGAAACTTAACTTGCAATCCCTGCTTATTCTTGATGTTTCTCCTTCATCTAATTCTATTGCTCCATTTTCCCACCCAACTTCCCATGAACCGAACCAAATTTTCATTTCACGCACACACAAGAAAAAGAAAGAAACAAAAAACAAAGCTACGAGACAATTCAAGAAGGTGGTTTGGTTTGGTCGTGAATTCTAAAATTCTTCAATATAGATAATGTGTCCAAAGCTTAGTTTATGATCTGGAGCGGCGGTTACTAGGAATTTATATGAAGTTGTGATCATTCTAAAGTTTTGGGAAAAATGGGAAAGCAAGGCCCTCGTCCTAATTCCCTAAGCTTTGATGCTTCATCTGGGATGAAGGAGTATGAGTTGAGATGGAGCGAAATGCTGCTCAACGGCGACCCCTCTCGAGGTAGGAGGATGTCGGGAATGTTAGTTAAAGGATTGAACAAGTACAGTACTACTAGCAGAGGAGCTTATGCTGCCAAACGCCATCTATGCTGCTGGTGGCTTCATAGGCACATCAGATCTCTTATATTCACCTTTGCATTGCTCGGATTCTTCTTCTTGTTGGATTCCTTTATGTTTTCCTACTTTGATCCCACTTTTCTCAACAACGCCCCCACACCAACACAAGCTTATGCACCAAAGGTATCTGCTTTTTTCATTATCTAATTCTAATAGTATTCAGTGTGTATGTATTTTTTATTTCCTTGTGCTGTAGGAGATAAATGGTGCAGATGAAAAAGGGCCTCTCATGTACACTCGACTAGTGCAGATGGCGTCCGTTTCGCTTGCAAAGGTGTGATGCAAAACCTAGGAATGATGTTATGAGTGGAAACTTCTAAAATATGAGTTTGCTTGTTTGTTTGTTGTATTCGTACAGAGAGATTTGGAACAAAAAGTATCCAAGTTTTGGAAGGAAACACATCCGGAGGCATCCTCTTGGAAGCCCTGCGCTGATAACAAACCAAAAAGGTGCATTCCCATATCCTAATTGTATCCAAAGCCTCTTGCCAAACTTGTTTAACCATTTATGTTTGTCAGGGCAGGGACGGCGAAAAACACCACCGGTTTTATACTGGTCAGTGCCAACGGAGGGATAAATCAACAGAGAGTCGCTGTAAGTAATAACTGTCTGCACCTCATCATTGTTTGCATTTTAAACTGAGATGCTATTGTTGTTTGTCTTAACTTTGTGCAGGTATGTAATGCTGTTGCAGTAGCATCTCTACTAAATGCAACATTAGTAATCCCCAGATTTCTCTATAGCAATGTGTGGAAGGATCCCAGGTGACTAATCATAATCACTTACTCCATCATTTCACTCTTCACCACTTTTTCTATTTACCTTGGTTATTTGCAGCCAGTTCAGTGATATTTATCAGGAGGAGCCATTTATGAACATGCTCAAGGATGATATAGATATTGTAAAGGAGCTCCCTCCTCATCTAAAATCCACTGATTTTGAGGCGATTGGCAGCCTAGTACGTCGCCTATTCAACCTTCAAACTAGCAACTGGTTTCTGCAGAAAGAAAGACTGAGGCCTCTCAAACTTCTTTTCAGGTAACAGATGCAGACCTTTCAAAGGAGGCAACACCTGATGAATACATACAAAACATTTTCCCCATTTTATCCCGGAATGGAGTTGTTCATTTCCTCGGATATGGCAATAGACTTGGCTTCGAATCACTGCCTTCTCAGCTCCAGAAACTCAGGTGCAAATGTAACTTCCACGCCTTAAAGTTCGTCCCAAAAATTCAGAAACTCGGAGCCTTATTGGTGAAGAGAATAACAAAACACGGAGCTTCAAGGAGCTCATTGGACAGACAGCTACTCGGAAGCTTCATTTCCACGGAGCGTGTTGAGGCAGCAAGAGCAAATCCTTCCAAATATCTTGCCTTGCATCTGAGGTTTGAAATTGACATGGTGGCCTATTCTATGTGTGATTTCGGAGGCGGAGAGAGAGAGAGAACACAGCTCCAAGCATACAGAGAAGAGCATTTCCCTCTCCTTCTCGAGCGTTTGAAGAAAGCAAAGTAATCAAACACAGAATTCTCAAGCAAAATTTCAATTTTAAAAAAAAGTTCTTACATACTTAAAACTTTCTTCCTTTAATGCTGCAGACCTCCTTCTCCTTCTGAGCTGAGGCAGATGGGGAGATGCCCTTTAACACCGGAAGAAGCTGCAATTGTTCTAGCTGCTCTTGGATTCGACCGTGGAACTTACATCTATCTTGCCGGATCCCAAATATACGGAGGGGAATCGAGGATGCTTCCTCTAGTCAGACTCTATCCTAATTTAGTAACAAAAGAGAATCTTCTATCCCCCACAGAGCTCGAGCCTTTTAGGAATTTTTCATCTCAGGTAAAATTCTAGGCCTTTTAGCATACAAAATCCTCGAGTTGCTTTGTTGATTAAGTATTATACTTATTGATGGATTGATGCTGCAGCTTGCAGCATTAGATTTTATTGCATGTGGTGTTTCTGATGTGTTTGCGATAACGGACTCCGGAAGCCAGCTGTCGTCCCTGGTGTCCGGTTTCCGTACATATTATGGTGGAGGAAATGCTCCGACTCTGAGGCCGAGCAAGAAGAGGCTGGCGGCGATCTTGCAAGAGAATAACACCATTGGGTGGCATAGTTTTGAGAGGAGAGTGAGGAAGATGATCGAAGAAGGTCAGAGAGTGTATCTCAGACGCCCCGGAAGAAGCATTTATCGGCAGCCTAGATGTAGAGACTGCATGTGCAGTGATGATGATGATCAATAGTCTATATTCTTTCACACCATTCATATCAGTAATCTTCCTTGTTTGTATTGTTTTGAGTTATAATAATGAGATTCATTTTTGTGCTTGATTGATTTCCCAAACACACATATATGACAAGAAGATGATGGAATTTAACTACTGTTATTGGATTAAACTGGAATAACCCAAGCCAAAAAAACATGTTTAAACAAATGAAAAAATAATTGACAGAGGGTGATCTGTCAAAACTTGCAACACTGAGGATGAGATCATGATGGAGGGAAGAATCTGTTGAGATTGAAAGGAAGGGTGTAGAACTCCTCGTTGCGAGTGTCCCCTTTGAAGGTCCTGAACTTGGCCCACCAAGGCATCCCGCGTTCCTTGGCGCTGTCCTTGTAGTCGAGGGTATTGTCCAGGAACACGGACACGAGCAAGGCCACAGTCGGGGACGACAAGAATATCGTGTTGAGCAGATCATTAAACTGCATCATTAGTAGTCAGTTATGGTCATATTTAGTGAAGGAAGAAAAACAAAAGTTAAAAACTGACCCATCCAGCCTTGGTATGAGCAGGGCCATGAAGAGCAGCACTTGTATATTCTCTAAAATACTCGGGGATCGAGAGTCCCAGGAAGAGTGACACCCCAACGATGAAGAGGTTCCTCATCGAGTTCATGTTGGTGAACTGCAAGAAAGACAGCCCCACCGAAGCTGCGCGCACAATCAATCACACACATGCGATTCGAACAACTAGTATAAGATGAAAAGAATAGAATGCTCACCAACAAGGCCGAACATAACGCAGTATATGGCTGCAAAGATAGTGAAAGGTATCGATGCAAACAACGCCCCAAACTTCCCTGCACACACATATCATTCATACTTGTCGCTAAATAATGCAATTCCAATCAATCTGATATGTCATTTCTTAGACTTTGGCAAACCTAGAATAGCGAAGAAGATCATGAAACCGGCTGAAATTTGGATGACACGTCGACTGCCAACTCTAGTGCTTCCAAGAAGGCCAATATTTTCACTGTTAGATAAGGGGGGTTAGAGAAAGTAGTAAATCCTACAATGAAGAGAGATAATTAGATAAATAAACACATACACAGAGACAGTGGATCCAGTAACAGTCCCAAACATTCCATCCAAGAGGATTCCAATGCCCTGCCACCCGATTCCACGGCTAAGGACATGAGCAGGAGGTGGCGTGGCACTTGCTAGACGAGACGCAGCCTTGTATGCTCCGGTTGACTGCATAGAAGAGAAGAGAAGAGAAGGGCATACTGAGTTGACGAAGCAATGGAAAACAGAGGTAAGGCTGCAAAAATGAAGACCTCAATCATGGATACTAAGACAGCAGCCATCATTCCAAATGAGTGGCCAGCATCGAATGTAGGTGCACCCCACTGAAGAGGGTATGGGATTTTGATCCTGTGCAATGAAAAATGCATCGTTGATAAGAGATGACGACGGACAGTAACTCCTTAAATCCAAAGACTAACCAGGGTGCAGAAGTGATGAGGTTTGCTTTGTCTGTGCGGCAGTTTCTCTGAGTTAACTCGGGATGATGCTTGTATGCGCCGCTCGCTGTTAGGAGGTGTGCATAAGCCCATATAACCGTCACTGATAAGAGAAGGGCAAAACGCTCCAACACAGGGATCTCTCTTGTTTGGAAGTGCTTCAAATACTATTCAACAAACCCATCAATTAAAACCATGCTTTTATTTACTACCTACTTAACCACAACTACCATTACCTGAGAGAAGGCAATGAACAAGATTAACATTGGAATCCCAATTTCTACGCATCGCCCAACCTGATCATAGTCACCCACTACATCAATTATTTCACCTCATCATCATATTTGAAACTCAATTATTATTCAACATACCACGGGAAAGCCTCGATCAAGGAGACCAAACCCCACTAGAGAGATAACTGGGACCATCCCAAGTGGGCTGAAAAACCTGAACAAGCCATTTTTCTTCCAATTAACTCACATATCTCACTCAAATCAAATCAAATCAAACCAAATCAATATATATACCTGGAACATATAGCCCACAGCTGACTATATCCCAAAATAATCTGCACGCTCGACGCTACAATCAAAGCACCTTGTATTGCTCTCATTGTATTCTCAAATCTCTACAAATCCATAAGTTGCATCTTAGTATTTATTACTCCATATATGAATAAAGTCTCAAACACAAGGAAGTGAAGTGAAGGCATACGTACCACATGAGGGTCTGTAATTCTTTCAAGTGATGGATCATGGATTATGGAAATTATAGGCACCATGAACGCCCATGAACCTCCTATAACAGTAGGTAATCTGGTTCCAAACAAAGTCTGCAGCAGTGTGTTTATTCCTCCCACAAATAGCAACGTCTGAACCACCCTCACTTTATCATCCTAAGAAAAGAAACATCAAAATTCATAAAAACCTAAAACCTCACAACCTTCATCATTAAGTAAAAAAGAAATAGTGAGTTACATACATCGGTTCCGCCCATCAACGGCACAAGAAAAGTTGGAATCATCACCGCCGTTCCCAACGCCAAAATGTAATGCTGAAATCCAAGTGCTATTGCTTCCCCTGTTTTCATATGCTTAATTTATTAGTACAAAACCAAAAATAAGAAGAAGAAAAAAATGTTGATATAGTAAGCAGCATACCCCATGAAGGATTAGAATCGATGCAATACTCCAAGCCTTGGAGTTGGTCCAAAGGTGGATGACTAATTTCCTCTGGTTTTGGAGCAGCAGCCATTACTACTTACTCTCAGTAGTTCAATAAAATGGATATATGCAAATCCAAAAAAAGAGTCTTCTTGGTTCGCAATAAGAAAAGCAAAAGGAGGAAAGAATGAATAGAGAAAAAGAAAAAGTTGAGACAATGAGACAGTCAATGTGATTGGACCATAATCTTGTACATTTATATATATGAACATACATGTAGAGCGGTCCGAAAGATTTTGAGAGAGAGAGGGCAATCACACACCCCAACTCTTGAAGCCTTTTGCTTTGTTTTGACAGTGAATGTCCCGTTAGCTCGCCTTTTATTCCAATATTGCCCCTCAAGGAACTGCCAAGCCAGATGTTACCGTTAGACCCTGGGTTTCTGACTCTACTTTCCTTTCTTTCTCTTTTCCTTTTTTCACTGCTGACTGTATCTCTCTATTTTTTATCTTTATTTTATTTAGTATCCTACCAAGAGGATAACGAAATCGAGTATTTTCTTTTTCTTTTTCTTTTTCTTTTTTTCGATAAACAACATATTAATGAGTGAATATTTATTCAATTACACATCAAATAAACCTTATAATGTCATCAACTGCTTACACAGATTTAGTAGCATGAAAAGATGGCGGAAAGATTGGAATTTTGTAGAAATACGGAATATACTTTGTCATAACCAAAAGTTGTAAAGATTCTTTTCAGGTAGTAATAGTATATTAATAAGCTTGATTCCGAATAAATTAGAATCTTAATCTGACGGTGTGAACGAGGGATCAAATTATCAACGTCTCTTTTGCCAATGGAAAGACAAAAACAGCTTTGGTATTCGAGCTATTAGTGCAGACCCAAGGCGAAATTCATGGCATTTAAGCCTTTTCTATCTCAGCCCAACAAACATTCAAAAAAGAGACCCACCAACTCAAAATGTCATTTTTTTATTTATCTAAACGTTAAATTAAGTGGTCACCAAAAATGGTAAAAAAAAAAAAAAAAAGGACCCAGATAATCACATCGATATTAGAGTTTTGCTCATCAATCATTACATTTTGGCCAGTGTTTAGATTTTGAGTACTTATCTTATCGTATTCGTACGTCTATAATTGAATCATTATGAAAATTACGGGTCGCGAACGCCATGGCAAGGAAATCAATATATGAGACTATATAGTGCAGATTGCAGCACTTGATGCAGAAAAATGAAGAACAAATTGATTTTAATTTTAGAATGATCATTAAATATTTAGGTTCCATAAATTCTACCTGACGTAGGTCCTATATCTAATGGTCACGAGCGTACAAGAGGCTGGTTTCATAAAATTCCAAACTCCATCTTTTCAGTTATTCTTATTCGAACCATTCCCGTACAACCTCCAATTGTTATATGTATAAATAATTGTATATGCATTTGTAAACAATGATTAGAGATTAAAATGAAATCTCTCAAACTTTCTTGATACAGTATATGTTTTCAGGCGGCCGAGGACAGTTTGTTCGAAGACAAATAGAGTAGACGAATGAAGACGTATATAGGAAACAGTTGTGGGTGCAAAAGAAGTGCACTAAAGTTAAAATAAATTAATACTAGTAAGCAACTAAAGTAGGAGATTGGTCTTCCTTTCTGCTTTGATTCCATATCATCAATGATGACATTTAACTGCGGATAGTGACACAAGATGGATATAACACCAATAACAACTCATCATGACACAAAACACCACTGGCCCAGAAAATATATCGATGAAAGATTTATAAACCAAAGCAATAAATAAATTTCACAATATCAACGGTTGAAAAGGTTCAATACCAAAATATTACCTGACATTCACCCATCCACCCCCTCACCAAAATTGCTTCGAATTAAGACAGTATATCATCAAGCATTTCACTATGTGGATTAACCTGAGTTTAAATGACCCATTAGTGTAGCCACCAAGATTCTGGAAGGTAAGATTGCTATTATCTAAAACTTCTCAACGGCCATGCCAGCAACAAATGTTCTCAACGTAGGATATGGTTTTGAAATCTCCATAACTAGCCACCTTTCATCTTCCTGTTAGTAGAGCTACGGCTCATATGGATGCAAAGGCTAATCGTCAAAAAAGGACAACTTCACTATCTTCTGTCCGACTTTCTATCACTAGATCGCCTATCTTCTGCCTCCCTCCTCCTTAGTTGCCTGTCATTGCACCAAATTTGACTCGTTTAAATACCTAGCTACTAAGATTATGCAGCATGTGAACGCATCAAATGTGTCTTACAAGTCCGCAAAAATCAACTAGTGAAGGAATCAAGCTGTACACACTTTTAAAACTCATTCCCAGTTAGAGCAGAATATAAAGGTAAATGGGCGACAAAACTCTCTGTCTCAAAGGATAACTTACGCAAATGCTGAGTATCCACTACCAGCTTTAGCAGCAGATAGGAGTGCTGCATGAGCACCAACAGCAGAAAGAGCTTCTTGACCTCCAGCAGCCAAAGAACTCCTTTGGTCAACATCCACCTGAAACCCATTACAGTAATCACACAACTCGTAATTCTCTTTAAAGCTGCAAATCATTTGCAATAAAACAAAACCTTATCCCATTTTGACTTTTTGTTCTGTCTACCATCACGAACCGTGTCGGAAGTAGCTGGTGCTAAATTTACTACACTCGAAACAGAAGTCAATCCTGAGAAGACGGGCTAATACGAAAATCTAAACCATCAAGGAGATTCGATAGAGTAATATATGCTGAAGGGTACGGGTACCTGGAGTTGGTATGTTGATTTTTGAAGTAGGGAGGACATTTCCTGATTGCACTCCTCCAGGAGTGAACTCTAACTTCTGACTTTTTTTCCTTTCTTGCTCTTTCCTTTCCATTTCCTGTCTCATGTCGATTTCTAATTGGAACAATCAAAAGCGAAATATTAGAATGGTTGAATATGGATGATTCCCCCTAATGAAAAATGGCCATTATAAGTAAGATGATAAAACCAACAGCAACCGTACAATCCAGCCAGAAAAACTAAAAAGAACAATGTTAGTAAAACAA
This sequence comes from Salvia sclarea, assembly GCA_036873715.1. Classification (NCBI taxonomy): domain Eukaryota; kingdom Viridiplantae; phylum Streptophyta; class Magnoliopsida; order Lamiales; family Lamiaceae; genus Salvia; species Salvia sclarea. The sequence goes on from JAYJMF010000017.1 coordinate 653,138, forward strand.
TAATATCATTCAACTTCAACTTCCATTGATAAGCCGTGGTCAATCAATGTTGATTTACTTAATCATACTCCCTCTGCCCTGGCTACCTTGAGGGGTTTCTTTTGGGCACGGGAATTAAGGAATGAGTATTTAGTGTTTAAAGTGTATTGGTAATAAAATGGGTTACGTGTTAAGTGTATCTTATGTTTCTTATTCTTTTTTATTCTATTTTTATTCTATTTTCATTAATTAATTTAATTAATTTATCTCAAACATTAGTTAATTAATTTTTTTTAATAACATTTTTTTACTCACACTCAAATATACAAGACATAAAAAGTTTTTAAAAAATTAAGGGTACAATTAGTTAAACAAAACACAATTAAAACCCTTATTTTTTCCTTAATTCTTTCCTTATATAGAAAAGACTCAAGCTAGTCGGGACGGCTCAAAAAGGGAAACGCCTCAAGCTAGCCGGGACGGAGGGAGTACAATTTTAGATTAACTCAAGCTTATTATAAGGTAATGAGATCATCTTTTACTTCTTTATGCACCCAAAGTGATTTCATAATACACATGAAGGGCTCCGACAAAAACCCCATCTAGATACAGGTTGTCTTCATGGAAAAAAATATCATTTGAAGTTCTAAATTATCATGACAACTAATCATGGGAATACTTGTAAGCTAAATCCAGGAGACTAGATCAAACCTATTTCATCATAAAAGTCGCTTTTGTCATATCCATGAGGGTCAAATACATCTTTACGGAAGCATGATCCTATCTGATCAATATCTTGGTAAGTCACAGCATGCAGCAGGAAATCAGGATTTCGATATTCCTTTCTATTCCGCACCTCTGCATTAAAGCTTCTACCGGTAGTCTTCTTTAGTGCAAGAAACCTACTAATCTTCTCCTGAAGCAACAAATCAGAAAGAGAAATTCAGATAATAAGTCAAAGCTGCAAAAGAAGATTCTCCAGCACAACAAAAATAATCTGTTCTAGATTGACGTACAAAAATTGAGAACATACAACACATTAATATATTGATTTTATGATTTTATCAATCACACCCCTTGTCCTGTCTAGGTATCTTAAGTTCTGCATTGGCAGAAGGCATGCTCTTCCAAAATGAAATATGCAACAGCACACTTCAGCTACAGATAGAATCTGAAAATATTCTCAGGCACGGTTCAGATAACCATACACTAAGTTTGAAATAATACAAGCTAAAGAAATAATCCGGCAGAGTGTTCATGTTTCTGAGATTCGCCAACTAGAAGCTTAGTTTCACTTATTTAAAGCTAATCACCTGATAGGGTCATACCTATTTACAAAATGCTTAAACACTGTCACCAGAAAAGAATCTGTAATATTTGCTGATGTACCAATGCTTACCTATGGCTTGTTTTCTCATCAACATTTATTTATTTTTCATGATCCACTATATAAAATAATAAAATCATCCTTTTTATGGAGCTTTCTTACTACCCGTGATGAAACCACATGCATTACAGGGCATATAGAAAACACAGCTGATTATGTTCAAAGTTTGACAGAACCTTGCCGAACATCAGACAGATAATCACAAAGTTGAGCAGTTGATTACTCCAGAACAATAGATTTTGATCAACTCAGAGCCAACGCCATTTTGAAATTCATATTTTATGCTTTAACAAACATGGCCAAGTTTAAAGTGAACCAAGAAGACTTAATAACAAAAACTTAGTTTTTGTCGCATATCAGATGAAGTGGTAGTAGTGTTATTACAGTTTATTCAAGTAGAGAGAGCAAGCGCTTACTTGCAGTTTTTCTGAGCATTTGGCCTTGGGAGGTGGGGGAAGAAAGTTATCCAATGGATCAACATTCTTTTGATCCTCGACAGAAACCATAACAGCATCCTCAGTCCCTGCAGCTTCTGAGTCATTTGTAGCATAACTCATAGCTTCTGATTCAGGCTGATCAGCTGTCTCCAATGATTGGGGGGTTGCACCTTGAGTGCTAGGTGTTGGAAGCCGAACCATACTTGGTGATATCTTTTCTCGTGATTCACCTAAAGCACAAGCAGTAATTGTAAGAACTGTTGCAAAGAGCTCAAAGAAACTTTAAAAATGTTCTTTAGCTTGCATGTGAAAAGCAATTTGGCTCATAGTAAATTTACATATATAATGAACTAGAACCACAACGATTATCACATTATCTCTGTTTAATTTTTCCTAATGAGCCATACACCAGAAGGATAAGGCTGTAAAATTTTAAGAAGCTCAAGACAGGCATTACGAGAATAATATGTGGGGAAGGAGTCTGACTATCAAGATAACACAAAAGTTAGAGTGAATCCATTATAAAGGAGTCTTAACTATTTGATTTATCAGCACATCCTCCTAAACAATTTTGGTTTTGTAGATTTCTCTTTTTGTTAAGAATTACTACTTCAATATTCCACCACACCGAAATCCTAGAAATTACATCAAATTCTACACAATTTTATGCAAGGAAAGAAACATAAGACACAATTTTATGCAAGGAAAGTAACATAAGACAGTGAAGACATGAATCAGATCATCAAAAGTCTCACGTACCATCACTACATTGAAGTTGCTCCCCGTACATTACTCGACCAGTCGCCATGATTTCACCTTCCTGCAATTATATAAGTTAACAACCTAATTTCAGACAATAAAGTAAAACAGAAAGGGAAAAAAAATTCAATTATGCCATTTATGAACCTCTGCTTCCGGAGACATCGCGCCCTCTTCATGGCCGTAATCCACAATAGTCAGTCGACTCTTTTGGCTCTGAACATTATTCAAATCAGAAGTAAAAGGTTGTGCTTGCTGGGGCGAGAAGAGAGTTTGCTGCGGAGTCGCTGATGCTGGTGTAGTGTAATTTTCATTCCATTGACCTCTCTCTTCCTGTTGCCGCTGCATATGTTCATTGCCGTAATCGCTTGTACTATCGCTCTCGTTCACGGCGACGGCATCCGACGCCGGCGGGGGCATTCCATCTTCATGGATATTTTGTACTTCCTCATCGAGTTCTTCCATCTCGTCATCTTCGTCGCCGTACATTGAGAGCAGAGCTATGCCCTCCGACGTTTTCTTCTTGGATGTCATTCCCCCAAATTCAACCCCAATCTAGGGTATTTCTTTCTCCTCTTTCTGCTATGTCTCTCGAGAGCCAATTAGGGAGAAATCGAGAATTTGTGAAATTAGGGTTTAAATTTAGAATCTGGTGTTTACACGATTGGTCGTGGAAGAAGAGTGAGTTTAGAATCTCCGATTACTGTATGTGGAGTGGGATTAGAATTAATAGTCGTCTTTATATGAATGATAGTCATGTTAGGGTTTTTCTTGCTTATGAATTGATTTCCTTATGGTTATAGAGTGCAATAGATTATCCTCACAATTATAGAATCTCCTATTACTGATTTGGGCTGTGTTGGGTAAGTCTGATGGGATGAAATAAGATTATTTAAAAGTAAAATAAAATATAAAACGATAATTAGGCTATAACAAAGTTGATTGTTTGGCAGATGTTTTACAAAATCATTATAAAATAAAAGGGTTGTTTGATAGCCTTTATTATACACTAATTGAAACAATAAATTACTATTTTATCTCTAAAATTAAAAAAAATATTTGAATTAAATAAGGCTTAATAAGGGAAATTGACATATAAATACATGAACTTTGGAACAAAATTTTTTTTACACAAATTTTAAAGAGTGTTAATAAATACACAAAGTTAATAGTTTGTAGCAATTTTAAAAAGAGAAAGTTGGTTGGTTTCCCTCTCTATGTATATGAGCAGGGGCGGATCTTAGTGAGGCTCGCACCAGGCTTCAGCCCAGTGCAAGCCCCAAATTTTTTCTTATATTTATGTTGGTCCAATTCAAAATTAGCTCAATTCAAAATAATTTCAAAACTAAAATGGAGTTATTATTAATTATTTGTTGAATTGTTTTTTCTTGTTGACTACAACTTTTTTTAATCATTAAATAATTATAATATATGCAAGTTTATAATAAAATTTTATACTTGAAAACTTCACTAATAAAATATTGTTACATTAAAATTGAGTTAAAGACAATATAAGCATGTGACATGTGATGTAA
>JAYJMF010000017.1:672587-685515 GCA_036873715.1 Salvia sclarea
AGGAAGGATGGGCCTATATTTCAGGGACGGACGAAAAAGGAAAGTTGGGCCTATATATGGGGGACGGAGGGAGTATGTTTTGTCCAATTCCAAAGTTTGATGAATTTGTGAACGATTTCCCGTAGAGAAACTTTAATTGATGTGGTATCATAAGGTTCATGAATAAAGATTAGATGAATATGAATGCGTTCTTCGTTTTACATTTGCCACTAAGTTTGGTCCTTTCTTTCCTGGAGTATACAGGGGATTAATAAGCATCCATCGAATGAATGTGGTACACCGTGATCTCAAAAGTGCAAATTGCCTAGTGAACAAGCATTGGGTGGTGAAGATATGTGATTTTGGACTTTCGCGGAAACTGGTCACCAGGCCCATGAAAGATTCTTCTTCAGCTGGAACGCCAGAATGGATGGCACCGGAACTCATTCGCAACGAGCCCTTCACAGAGAAATGTGATATCTTCAGCCTGGGTGTCATAATGTGGGAGCTCTGCACTCTCAAAAGACCATGGGAAGGCATACCATCTGTACAGGTAAGCCTCCATACATTCATAGCAAAGCCAAAGGGGGGCACATGATGTACTTTTGTTGTCGCAACTAGCAGGTAGTTTATGCTGTCGGCAACGATGGGCAGACGCTTGAAATCCCAGAAGGTCCTCTGGGCAAGCTGATAGCAGGTAATAATACTTTTGAGTTCTGATATATTCTTATACGTGCTGCGGTCCTTTAAGAGAGTTACAAATTTGATTATTTTCTTATCTTATTTACTTTGGGCAGATTGCTGGGCTGAACCAGATGAAAGACCAAGCTGTCAGGAGGTTCTCTCGCGCCTGCAAGAATGCGAGCTCTTATTGTGCTAATATGTTTATTTTCGATAAATACATTACTATTGCCCTTTCTGACATCGCACATACAAGGAGGTATGGGTGGTGTTGATGAGGAGGATTACGATATTATAATTTTAAAATGTTGGGTAAATTACAAAATTTTGTACTGCTACTCAAGCGTCTAATTTTCTGGACAGAATGTAGACTAGACTATGCTCGGATCCAATTGTATGAAATGAAATTGAGCAAAATATTGCTTTTCTTGAATTGGTGATCTTGAGATACAAACGATATTTTAGAATACGGGAAAATAAAATGTTGGATTTCAAACACGCAGACGGTTGACACATGTATGTGATAATTCCTAAAACATCTGTTGATCAGAAGCCAACTCCTTTGGAGCTGAGTAACATTTTATTTCACCACGAAAAGGGACTACACATTCAATTCAACAAAATACTATCAAAGTATGACTGGAGTCTCATACATTCGAATCACACTGCATTTCATAGCATGAACTCCATGTAAAATTTGATAAGAGTTAAAAACAAGTACAAGAATGAAGATGAGAGACCCTGTAATCTGTTTCTTTATACAACGAGCGAAGAACAAGGAAAGCACACCTCGTGTCATGGCGCCCTAGGGTCCGTTCCATGTTGCCAAACATAGACAAGCTCGTCCCAACCAGTGCTCGCCAACAGCCCCTCCACAAGCACGCTCATGTCAACGCCAACTGCAAACTCCGTGTGGTGATCATACCTCCCAATGAGCGCATCCTCGACCATATAATCCCATAAACACACGCTCATATCATACGAGCAAGATGCTATCATACTCCCCCTGTGGGGAGAGAACTTCACCTTCCTCACTGCATATCCGTGCCCATTTAGCACAGCCAGAGGCACTCTGTAATTCCTCACATCCCAAACTTTAATGGATTTATCCACTGATGCAGTTGTTATGATGCAATCGTCGTATTTATTCCAGTCACAAGCCAGGATTTCAAATTCGTGTGCAGGAAGAATCATTGTAGAACCTGAACAATTTTTTGTTTCATTTAGGAATCTATTGTTTGATCAAGTTATTTCCCTTCAAAAACAAGCATTTTTGCTGCATTCATCTGTATGAGATTGAGCAATTTTATTTATGTTCATTCAACAACTGAAAACCTAATCCACGAAAACAAGTTCGCTACGCAATCAATACCGAAATTAGACAGATTGATACTTAATCGAAACCTAAGTTGCATAATTTTTGGCGATTTTGCAAAAAGATATGGGTTGGGAAAAACTAACCTGGTTCGCGCACATCCCAAATGCGAGTGGTACAATCGCCGGAAGCGGAGGCGAAGATATCGGCATGCCTAGGGTTCCAGGCGGCGGCGTAGACGCAATAAGCGTGCTCCTTGAAAGTCCGCACGCTCGCCGGTCGATCGACGGTCCACAATTTGACAGTATCATCCCACGACGCGCTCAAAAACGAATCCTTCCTGACGGTGTTGAAATCAACGCCGTGGCACTCGCGAGCGTGCTCGTGGAGCGATCGGATCGGATTAGCGGCCGCCGGCAGCGACAAGTCGTAGATCTTGAGCGAGCCATCGGCGACGGCGGCGACGATGAGCGAGTCGTGCGATTCCGACCAGCAGACGTCGTAGACTCCGTCGGCCGTGTCGAAGGCGGCGCGCTCTGTGATAGCGGGACCGAGCTGGAGGACGTGGACACGGCCGTTGCCGAGTATGCCGAAATTCTGCGAGGTGGCGACTGCGACCTGGTTCTCGTAGAATGGGCTGAATTTCACGGAGTAGCCATTGAAAGGCGTCTTGAAAACTGGCATGTCGCCGGCGGCGGAGATTGGGGTTACACGGTGATGGATTGGGATTGGGATTGGGATTGGGATTGGGATTATGATTATCTCGAGAGGTGTGACCAGAGAGAGCTGCAGCTGCGGTCAACAAGATGAACTCCAACCTCTGCATTTCACATCTCTGCAGTTTCCTCCGGTTATTAAGATTGGGCTTGGTTGATAGTATCAGGTTTCGGCCTAAGTTGGGCTCAATCAAAAATTGGGCCTTTAAACACAGATTTATCGGCCCATTTTTGTTTGAACTGAGAATGGCTGAACTAGTTTTAAGAAGGGAACAAAAGTTTAAAGAAAAAAATGGAGTAATTACTAAATCATACTCTCTCCATCTTACTAAACATGATACACTGATAAATAGTATTTTTGTGCGTAAAGTGGTAAAACCCATTAAGTTGACAAAAAATTTTAAGGCAATGTTTTTTTTTTGGAGTTGCTCCATTATTAATAGGACAATCCAAACTAACAAATCTATCACACTTAATGGGATGGATGTAGTATTACCCCGGTGAGTTGTGAGGTGGTTAGATACGTAGTATAGTGGCATTGCTTTCCACTTTGTATTAGTAGCTTACAGGAGGCCAAAATGGCGGTCCTATAATAGATTGGGCGATGGTTCATGAGTCATGACCAGTCTAAGCCCTACGATAGCTTGGGAGAACTTAATTTTATTTTCACTCTATAATTTATTTTCTGTTTCAACAATTGAGACACAACGAATGTAACTAATTAGCATATTATTAATGCAGGTGATATTAGAATATAAATGAAACACTATTTGGTACAAAGAGTAAGAGATTTCACAAACTAGACAAAGAGAATTAATATAAACTTGAAACCCTTTGAAATGAGTCCATCATTAATCCAAATCCCACTTTAAGTTTAAAATCCATCACAACTTAATTGCATGCTCCTCTAAATGATCAATCCCGCTTTTTGTGTATGTTTTCAAGTGTTCGGACCATGGGCGTTCAAACAAATGAGTGTATTCATTTAAAATTCAAAAACCACAATTTATTTATATATAGGTTCCGCAAGTTTGAATGAAATTGGTCTCATTTCATTCATAATATTTGTAGCTGCACGAGGGCTCTCGTGAAGTTCATTCCACCCATGTGAAAAAATCAGACAATTTTCATTGATATCGTGCCATCCATATCGTTTTCATAATAAAAACCTCATCTGCAGAGATTTCAATGTAATTATTGAGAAAATAACCCCAAGTTAATTTACAAGAAAGAGGTGCATAGTGCATTGTTCTAAAGGAAAAAGAAGCCCCCATGCCCATGTCCCTCTACAACTCAATTTCTAATTCCACTTGCACTATTTTGTTATAAGTATCCAAGTAATATCCCTCAAAGAAAAATGAACGGTCTTGCATCTCAATTTATGTAATTCCAATATATCTGGAATAATGTACAATCAATGAATTAAGTAGTAGTGGTGGACCTAGATAATCTTTCGGGTTTATAAACGCCTGGCCAGTATTAAATTGGATTTATTTCCATTTGAATACACACTTTTTTTCTTGAGAATAGGTCAAAAGAGTTGGTGCAGTCGGCCAACAGAGCCAAACAACTGTTTTCGTGATCAGGCAGAAATTTCTGAATAACCAACAAAAGAAAATGAATGAATTAAAATTAAAAAAGTTAGCAGAGAGCTGAAAGCGTCCACCAATAATGAGAAAAAAAATAAATCAGTAAAATTCCCTTTTTGTTACTGCTTGTTGATGATGATTGCCCACATCACACCAAAAACCTTGTATGCGTCTCTCTCTTAATTGAAGAATACTAGAGAGATATGAGATTCAGACAGCCCATGACATGACCTCCTCAAAATAATAATAATTCCTATAGCCATCAAGATTATGATGAGAGTATAATTAATTAGTGCTAGTTTTCTTAAACCTAATCAAGCACAAGTAGATTGATAAGTATTTAGTTTTGATTATGCGATTTAGGGGGAGATTTAGATGTTGCCCACTAACACCCTCCAAAATGGACCCTCCTCTCCATCCTTCACATGTTGCCCACTAACATCTACATCTCTACCATTAAATGATCTGGGGTCCTCCAACTCGATTAGACTATATATATTCCCACAAATTATATTTAATACTATATATTAATTGTTGAGGATATTAATCAAATCACGAGATCATATTCATTTTCATCTAATTCCTTCTTTTTTCCTGCTGGAGTGAGACCTTTTCTTTTCTTTTTGTACAACTGGCCCACCAGGGTGATATACATCAAATCAGTTATATCTAACTGAATTCTTTGGATATCTGTCATAAATTTAAAAGAAACATTTCTCTACGAGTCATCATCTTGCTTTTGAATTTCTTTATATGAGGTTAACTTGAAAAGACTAATGGATAGAACTGATGAAAAACTTCAATATTTTTGCTAGCTAGGTACAAAGAATTTCGTATGTAATTTTTTGAAATCAACAGGCCAGGTTATTTATTTGGTTAGGGATTTCTTATATATATAAATAGTAAAAGTACTAGTTATTAAGAAAGGGGATTTGTTTTGTAGCAAAGATTAAAAAATGGATCATGGACTAATAGCATGACAAACTTCACTAGGACAAGCAAATTAATATATATCACACAAGTCAAAGTTAATTAGCACTTCACAAGACTAAATAAAGTTTAAGTCTATCTATCATATCCCTCACTTTCCAATGAAAACCACAATCCACATGACCTTTTCGTGCTTGTGGATATTGAAAGATTTACAAATCCTCTCAAAAGAAGATCTATATCCAATATACCCCAACTATGTGTCCCATTTTTTGATTTGATATCTAAATTTCTTCATTCTCAATCTATAATTCTATACACCATTGAGAATTGAATTTCTCCGGTCTCCAACGACCCTACTTTCCACTATGAGCTTGGATTGGTACACACTAGCAAATTGGCCCAATCAACTATATATATATAACCAACAAGTGTCGCGTTTTAATTTTGACACACGACGATGATTTGGCAATTGTCATAGCCAATCATGCACAAACATGTGTCTCCATAAGCTTCCAGTCCCTCACACCAGCCCAAATTATTGAGCTTAGTGATGGGGTGAGGAGGGGATGGCAAGGGGGAATCATGAATCTAAAAGGCAAAGTGCAACGCTTATTATCAAATAAAATGCATCCCTATATATGTGTTGTCATTGTACACGTAATATATATTTATCGATAAAAAAATAAATGGAAAAGTGAGATAATATTGGCAACAGAAATAAGTGGAAAATGAAAAGAAAGGTCGATCGAAAAGCATATAATAGAAACATGCAGGAAAACAACAACAACAACTCAACTGAAGTGATTGATACCCACCAGCATTCCCTTCCCGACTTTTATTTCTCTCTTCTCTCTCTCTCTCTTCTCAAATATATGAACCAAGAGAAGAAGAAGAAGAAGAAGAAGAAAATACAAGTAATTGGCAGGCATGAAAAACACAATAAGGTGCTGCATTTCGTGCATTCTACCATGCGGCGCGCTGGACGTGATCAGGATAGTGCACACCAACGGGCGCGTGGAAGAGATCAGCGGCTCTGTAACAGCCGCGGAGATCATGAAACTGCATCCCAAACACGTGCTGAAGAAGCCGTCGTCGCCGTCGGCGGACGGCATGTGCCCCAAAATAATCGTCGTTCCGCCCGACGCGGAGCTCCAGCGCGGCAAGATCTACTTTCTCATGCCCCTCCCGCCGCCGCCGCCCACCAAGAGGAGGAAGAACGAAGCTTCTAGAACCAATAACAACTCTGTCACAGACCTACTTGTTTCCGATCGCTATTTGAGCGAGATTTTGTCGGAGAAGCTCTCCTCGCAGAGAGATCGCCGGCGAGGCCGCGCCAGAGTTTGGAGACCGCATTTAGATAGCATTTCGGAGGGAGCATCGGATGCGTGATTCATGCCCGCCCACTACTTTTCTTTTTCTTTTTCTTTTTCTTTTAACCATTTCTTTTTTACTTCATCAGATTATTATTCACTAGGGTTTCTCAACTCAGCATACAGTAGTACTATATTGCCTGTGCCTGTAACCCTTTCTTATTTTTATATATAGTTTTTTTTCCCGTTTCCTATTTTTCATATGGATATTAAAAAAGAAATTAACAAATTTTGTTGCTATTTATACGTGGCAGTGTTTCCGGTGTGGATTAGATCCATAAGTGGATGAATGAATAAATAAATAAATTAACATAATTAAATAACATGGAACAAAAAAACATAATCACGATATATATATATATATATATATGTATGGCAGATAAGAGAGATCGGAAATTTGAAAGCCATCACCACTAGTGTTTGATGCAACTGTGCGTGGTTTTTTATTTTTTGTGCATAATGAGCTACTGCGTGGCTAATTAATGATATATAATATATATCTATATATATATATATATAAGTGAGAAATTATTGTATGCTATTTTAAGTTATCAACCCATATGTGATGGTTTGAAAAAAGAAATTCAAATCCGTTTCCATGTTTTCTGGTTGTAATTAACTAGCTGCCTCGCAATATATGTACGTAGTGCTAATTAAAAAATAAATAAAAACAAAGGCATTTTGAAGGCTGTGATGTCGGTTGGAATAGTTTAGGACAAAAGTATTAATTATATTTGGGAGGATTGACCTACTTCATATGCTAAAATGTTATTGTTATATACTTCCTCCATCCACGAAGATAATGCACTTTTTGTTATTTTGGAACGTCCACAAAGATTATGCATTCCTATTTTTGGACATGACCCCACATTCTATTTCACTTTATTATCCTTACTTTAATATTTATTTACACTACTTTTATACTTTTCGATAACTTTATGTAGGACCCATTTGCCACTAACATTACTTTTACACTTAACAATACTTTTTTGTGAGACTCATACTCCACTATAATTTAAGTAACTACATTTTATTAAAACCCGCACCGAGTCAAACGATACATTATCTTCGTGGAAGGAGGGAGTATATTGAAAATTAATACTCCGTATGTTGGTCTTATAAATCAAGTCCTTACTAAAGACAATTATAATTTGCTAAATTTTATGTTAGATGCCATCATTGCCTACTTTATGTTGTGTTACAATATGATTGAAATCATATTAATTGTTATGTTTTGGTTATTTGTTGGTGTTGTAAATGGAAATCTGGCCTTTCTAGACAATTAAAGACAATACTAGTATAATTTAACACAAAATGAGTTTTTGAATACTGCATTTTGGAAGACTCGATCGTACGTGCAGCTCCTAGATGTTTAGTTTATCCTCCTGTAATTATATAATATATCTTCTGAAAATTTTTACTCGATAAAACACGAAGATTAGTTGAAATACTCATTGAAAAGTATTAATATTTTAGTCAATAAGTATACTTTAAAAAAAGTAGCTAGAATTGTTTAAAAAAGTGTTATAGTTCCCTAGAAAAGTATTGCATTTTTTATGAGAACTATTATCTTTCACGAAAAAGTATTGCATTTTTAATCAAAGTATTAGCTTTTTAGTTAATAATGATATTAGTTTATACTTTGAATGTAGATAGTTAAGGAGTATCACTATTCCATTAATAATAATAAAAAAAGAGCATTACATTTTCCTTACAAGATATACATCACTTAATTATCAACGAAAAATATATAACTTCTTGTTTTCGATCCAAATAAGTACTCTCAATGAAAAACGCCTTAGTCGAGAGACACAAATTTCTCAAAAAAAAATCTCATTTTTCGCGTAAATCAGCACCTTCTATTTTAAAAGGTAATACTCTAATTCAAAGAATTGCAATTCATCGAAAAGTATTACATACTTTTCTTTAAACACTATAGATTTTGGCATTCGTGCGATGCACGAAATAATTTTAGTTAATTTAAAATAGAAAAATAGTTGTAACTAAAATTTAGAAAAAGTAAATAAATATAAAATGTACAATATAAAGTATGGTTAATATCTATTAAAATCATAAAAAGTCATGATTTTAATAGAAATATATTACTGGTCAATTTCGGACTATAGAATATCGATGTAGCTCGATGAATGTCATATTTAATTAAACTTTATAAAAAAATTAGTCAGCTTAAAAACTCGGTCATTTCGAGCAATATTATATAAAAAAAAGTCTTTATTTGAAGAGTAAGTAATTATAGCTTGAAAACAAGACTATTTATGCAAAATTGTCATCTAAAATATGAATGGTACAATGTTGTAATACGAACTTTTCAATATATAAATAAAAGAAACTATATTTTAAAAGGTAAAAATAAAAGAAAAAAGTGAAAAAAAAAATCCTTTTGAAAAGAGGTAAATCAATTACGTAGTATGTATTTGAAATTGATATAAAAAAAATAGAAAATAGTTTAAAAACTAATGACAAAATCTAACATTTTTTCATTTCAAATCTATTACTCCGTATTTACATATCATAGATCAAATTAAAGTTTTTATTGTGATCTTCAATTTAATATGCATATTAAATATTTTATCATTAATTAAGTTGCACGATTTTTTAATAAAAAATTAGAGAATGTAAAAGAAACAAAAATAATAATTAAAATAAATTATTATTCTCTCTCCCATCTCTCTTCTCTCTCCTAAATACACAACAAAGTGGGGAAAGATAATGATTATAGTTGCAAAACTACCATTTAAATTTATGCCTTTAATTTTTTTTAATTTATAAAATTACTATTCAATTTAATTTTTAATCAATTTGAAATCAATTTCAAATCGGTGATTGCCTTTTAATAATAGTATAGATTATTTAATTATTTCCCTTTTCTTCATTTGGTGGAATAACTTAATTAAAAGCAGTTGATCCACCACTGGTAATAGCAACCTGAGATCATAGTATTCCAACAAACCACATACCTTTGAGGCATATTATAGCAAACACCTTTTGAGGAAGCCAACTTCAACTATATGCATTTTGAGTATCATGTAATGTGGATGACGACTCTACCTACTCATATATACATCGAATAAAACCATCCTTCTTTATCATAAAATAAATTATATATATATATATATATATGTTGCATTCTCTCCGTTCAATTTGTATTGTCATATTTTTCATTTTAAATTGTTCTAATTATATTGATTCATTCTCAAAATGATAATGAATTAAAACACAAATAAGTATAGTCATAAAGCACATGAGTCCTCTATCCACTTTTGGTGTGTCACTCCATATCCCACATTCATTTTTGTCTAATTTTTAGTCTTTTTTTACTTCACTTTTATTTTCTAATGTTTAGATATTATATATATATATAATATAATATAAACGTTATTTTGTGTGAATATCAATCATTTTCATCCATATAGCCAAGATCAATCGATGGTGCATATTATATTTTAGTAACTAGAAAATTGTAGATTTTTATTTGGCAACACACATTTGAAGGTCTTTGTATGATGAATTTTTATTTTAATAGGTTCTTTTATTATTTTTTCATCTTATTAAATCCTTCTAGTTCTATAATCCATATTATTAGATCCTTTTTAACGGATTTATGAAAATAGTTAATTTTTCTTTTAATCATTTTTCATATCTTTAATTATTATTTATATAAAATAAACTTGTAAATTACACATCAACGTATATGGAGAACTCTGGGCAACAAACAAAGAAATCAAATTCCTTTCTTCTTTGCTTAAGAACTCAACGAAATCCAATGAGCAAAGTGAACCCAACTCTAATTCTTTATTTTGTCTCCCATCATATTTTTTCTGGCGGCTAATTACAAGTTGAGGAGTCTTTGGAAATAGAAAAATACAATAGCAAGGATCTTCAAATGCTTTCGAGATGAGCATTATACATCAATTTAGCCCAAACAAAGTGCAATAAAAACACAGGGTCCGATACTTGGTTGAAACATCAGGGAACTTGGTCTCTTTCCCTCAGAGAAAACTGGTCAACAAAGGGAAGGAAATTATAATAATGTTGAAACCTACATATGGTTTGCATTCCAATTATTCGAAGAAATGTCCAGCTGAATAACTACAGTTGAGAGGCACCAACTGCTCGAGAAAATACCCTGCTTGGCACATGATTTCTTTTGCAGTTACACCAAGGTATAGATAATCATTTATCGATGATGCAAGTTATATCAATACAATTGTGTTTACTCATTGATAAGGATTACTATTGTCTATTTCTATAGAGGAGTAGGCATTAATCTTGTTTTTATTTCTTTGTTCTATTATATGAACGGAAATGCATTTCTAATTAACGTGGAAAGTTGGTTTTTATTTGTTATCGTGTTGCTTGATACATCATAAAAGAAGTTTATTCAAATGGATGACATATAATGTTTAGAGTTGGATAATCTTAGTCTTGAAAAATAATACTCATTTTGATTGGAGGATGTGTCTTTTATTTTTTGTATCATCTTCAGTTAACAAAATCAAGAAAGTTAAATAGAAATTTCACAAAATCCAATATCATGAGAGAGAAAGAGAGAGAGGAAAGTGTGATGCATAATAAGAACATATAGGGGGGAAAAAAAGATCGTCGCAAGAAGCCGTTTTTATGTTGGGGTAAATTAATTAGGATGTATTAATGCTCAATTATAAGATGAAGTGGAATATATAATTAAATATGAATAAATGATGTGGACTTTAACTAACGAAAAAGTTTAACGGAATATTTAAATCCATTAAAAATGAACTTAATAATATGAAATATAAAAGTATAAGGATCTATTAAAATAAAATTTTGTACAAAGATTTACCCGAAACAAGACATGAAAGTATAAGGACTTACAAATGAGTTTTGCCTAGATTTTTTTATTTCAATACTATATCACTGACAACAAATTTTCTCATTATCATTTATACCAATCACGTGTGCAAGTATATTTATTGGTAGTGTGATGTCAATTTCAACTAAACTTCGAAGCTATTACGAATACCAGATCTTTTCATCGTGTTATACGTAATTGACAATATGTAAATAATACTTATAACTATGTTTGAATCATAATAATATTATAAATAAATATATAATTAATATTTGTTGCAAATATTCACATTTGTTGGCAAGGGAAACTATCTGAAGTTGATAACAACCCATTAGTCCACCACATTTTGCTGGAGTCGAACTCTCAATCAAGACAAATATGTTAGCTTGGTTAGACATTGCTCATTTCTTTTTAGTTTTTCCCTAATTTTCTTATATAACATATGTGACTTGTTAAATTTTTGGACTACTCTTAATTATTGCTTGAACTTTGACTACATAGTGATTTTCAGTCTGATGAGGATAAATTATACTTTCCTAAAGAAGATAGAAAATGGTCATACTTGACATAAGTTACAAAAGTGAAGCACGACTCCAAGTATGGTGAAAATACCCCACAAAGCCAAGTCTGACAAAATTCCCCACAATGCCAAGTCTGGCGAAATATCCCACAAGGCATGAGCTTCTCAAAGCAAGGTCAAGTTGCAAAGTCTCCAAATTTGGAAAAACGACTTCAAATCTGGCGAAAGGCCTAACAATGTGAAATGCATGTATGGGCTTCTTAAAGAAAGGCCAAGTTGCAAAGCATCTCCAAGTCTGGGAAACCAAGGTGATAGCGGCCAAGCACGGAAGATGGCCACGTATCAAGTTACTCTTCAAAGAAAGTACGAGAAGACCATTCAGAAAAGTGATCGTACTTATTGCCACGACGAGCCCACTCATTGGTCGACAATAGCTGAGCAAAATAACCGAAAAGCAAGGGTGAACGGTATTCTACAGAGCCTCGGAGGTGTCAGACTTGGAAAGACGTTATTGCCTCGACGGTTATCCAAAAATGACCATCATGCCTATGTACTTTTCGTACGATCTCAATCTCATGCCTCAGTATTCCATGACTATACTTTGTATTTGGATATTCTATGTTTGAGAAAAGTTATGATACATACCTTATGTGAACACCTTATACGAGCACCAATTTTATTTAAGTCATATTAGTATAATTTTTTTTATATCTCTAATAATTTAGAAAATATTATTGGCATCATTAATTTTACAAATTATACAAAAATCAAACCTCACTTTGTCATTTTTCCATTTATTGTAATAAAAACTTGATTTATAGAGAAAAATGACAAATTGAGGTTTGATTTTTGTGTAATTTATAAAATTAATGATGTCAATAATATTCTTTTAGTTATTAGGGTGTCCACAGCAAAGCCCTCCAACATGGAGGGCTTTGCCTAAAAAATATAATATTTTAATTAAACTTTTGCA
>JAYJMF010000017.1:732023-742424 GCA_036873715.1 Salvia sclarea
TTTTTTTTTTTTTTTTTTTTTTTTTTTTTTTTTTTTTTTTTTTAAAAACTTGTTCTTTATTCTGCTATGAGTCGTCTTAGATGGCATCTGCCATTTACTCCCTATTTGTATCATTTGCAGATTGCAGAAGAAGTGAGTTTTGCTGCTAATGGCATTACAGCTGAAGGAATAAAGGCTTTTGATGGGATTTTACAGTCAAATGTTGCTCTAAAATCTCTCAACTTGTCAGGAAACTCTATTGGAGATGAAGGAGTCAAGGTAGATTTACATATGATATTGCTAGATACATATGCTACATGTTATTTGTTTGGAATTATATAATCAGTCACTGTTAACTGTTATACTGATGTAAGTATGTAATAACTCAATGTTGTTTATCTTTTGATATTGTTCCACCTAGCCTCTTTACATGGTTCAGCTTAGTCAAATAGTTCATTTTATTGCTGCAGTATTTATGTGACATTCTGGTGAAAAATTCTGGTATTCAGAAGCTACAACTAAGTAGTAGCGCATTTGGAGATGAGGTTAGCTTACTTTTGGTTTTGAAGATTTATTAAGGGTCAGGCATGTTCCATCATGTAAATGCTTTGGTAAAAGTCCACACTAAAAAACCTCACTGTCCTTCTCATTTCTTATGATGCAGGGAGCAAAAGCTATTGCTGAGATGTTGAAGAAAAATTCGACCTTGCGTGTTATTGAACTTAATAACAATTTGATTGACTACTCTGTATGAAATTATATCTAGTTGCACTAGTTGTTTTCTTAGTTTATGTCAATACATTGAATCTTACCGCTAATTCTGTTTCCATGTTGACTTTGGAATTGGAGGTAGGGATTTTCAAGCCTCGCTGGAGCTATTCTTGAGAACAAGACTATACTGGCGATATACCTCAAGTAATGATTGTCGCAAAAATGACTGCTTAATCCGTTTAAACGAATGCATATAAATAAAAGAACTGCTGCCTTAATATCTTCTCCTTGTATATAATTCTGTGAAATGCATTTTCTCCCTCCTTTAAGAAGAAGAAACTTGTCTTCGTCCCTGTAACTTTTTATGGTTGTTCTATTCCAGTGGCAATTACGGTGGCCCCCTTGGTGCAGCTGCGCTGGCAAAAGGGCTGGAGGGAAACAAATCCTTGAGGGTATATTTCTAATAGTTTTACTTTGTTAGATTTGTCTCGCCTTCAAAATTGTGTCAACAGTGCTATGACCTTGGAACACAAAGACTCATGTACTGTGAAGCTGGAACACCATATCCATGAACCCTTTCCCTCCTGGAAAAGAAACCACCTAAATCACATATTGATTATTAACTCATGTTTGTTCCATGGAGATACCGAAAATGTTCGGGTACATGCATGTTTCTTGATGGAAAAAGAGTACCATATTTTGTGTTAGTATTCATTACTGGGGTTGAGATCCTGTAATAAAATATTAGAATTGGCTGTTAATGTGCGAAATCAATTTCCTTTCAGTTTTTAGATTCATGACTTAGTGCACTTTCATTAGGAACTCTATTTGCAAGGGAACTCTTTTGGAGATGAAGGTGCCATTGCTCTAATGACTGGCTTGTCTTCTCATAAAGGTTTGTTCCCACTGCATACTTTTCTTCTTATGCTTACTGCAGCAGATCTGACATTTAATACTTCCATGCAGGGAAGCTTACTGTCTTGGATCTTGCAAACAATTCGATTGGTGCACGTGGAGCCTCTCATGTTGCTGAATATATTAAAAAAAGCAAGAGTTTGCTGTTAATTAACCTTTACATGAATGATATTGGTGATGAGGTGGGAGCTCCAATTTGTTACTGAAAAAATTATTATTACTTCATGCCTTTGATTCTTTGAACCCAATTCTTGAGGATTTTGAAGATTGATACTATTATATGTACTGACCTATGCTCTTATAAATATTTGCCTCAGGGAGCTGAAAAGGTGGCAGAGGCTTTGAAGGAGAATCGTTCAATTACAAATGTCGATCTAGTAAGTAAATGAAACTACTTATGATCTGTGAAGTGACTTAATCTTTGAAGACATCTGCTTGACTCCTGGTCTTCCCGACTGTCTTAAGTTGCAACCGTGAGTCTATTTGCAGGGTGGAAACGACATCCACGCCAAAGGGATCAGTGCAATAGCACGTGTTCTGAAAGATAATTCCGTCATTTCTGCTGTGAGTTGCCCACCTTTTGCTTCTCTCATTATCTTTATAAGTGATACCTATATATATGCCATAAGTTCTGTCTTCCAGTTGGAAGTTGGTTATAATCCAATCGGACCTGATGGAGCAAAGGCTTTAGCAGAAGTTCTCAAGTTTCACGGGAACGTGAAAGACCTCATGCTTGGTTGGTGTCAGGTATGAACTCATATCTAAAATTTCACCATTCCTTCATAGAATATCTTCCACTTATTCCATATGGATAATTTTTACAGATAGGTGCAACTGGAGCAGAATACATTGCAGATATGCTGAGATATAATAGCACCATCTCAAGCCTAGATCTCCGAGCGAACGGGCTCAGAGATGAGGTTTGCCGTATTAAATTTTTCCCTCATTATTCTTAATATGATTTATGTATGTTGTCCCTCACATCTCATGTTCTGTAGGGTGCTGTATGCCTTGCACGCAGCTTGAAAGTGGTCAACGAAGCTTTGGTATCGCTCAATCTTGGCTTTAACGAAATAAGAGTATGGTTTGCCTCTCACTGGAAAAACTATGACTTGATAGTATAGGCTTCTGTCATTATTTAATAGCATCATTTTCCATGGTTCAGGATGAAGGGGCTTTCGCCATTGCTCAAGCACTCAAGTCGAACGAAGATGTCAGGCTCACATCGTTAAATCTCATGAATAATTTCCTTACCAAATTGGGACAGGTAATTTCACTTCCCATATTCATCTCTTAAAATGCTCAAATTGTTTGATAGCATCAATAGATAGCTGGAAAATAAACCTGAAAAATATGCAGAGTGCAATCACAGATGCAAGCGACCACGTATACGAGATGAATGAGAAGGAGCTTACTATTGTTTTCTAAATATGAATGAACAAGAGGAATATAATTCTTTTCCCCTTTTTTCTTTTTTCGTTTTATGATTTTTTGTTTCTCGGTTATAGCTGCAGAGTCCCATTTGGTGATGGTCCTATTTCTCACCAGCACATTAAGTGAAAAAATCCATAGTAGATAATACCTTTTCGAGAAATCTAACTGAGATTATTTCAACAGAGGGAAAAACTAGAAATTTTGATCACTAGATATCATTTTAGTTTTGCCTTTCATCATGTAGCACGTCTTTTGTTTTGAGGTGTAATTTGTGTGTTCGTGCATGAGTAAAGAATCTTCGATTAGGTAAGTAGTGGTTTCATTAGACTTGGCTACTGGATGTGTAAGGATTTTAGATTGTTATTTACGAGAGCCAAGATCAATATTTGTTGATTTCTTAATAATTTTAAGAGTTTGGATACATATATCATACATTTCCTCATTTATTTTTCCTAATGGTGTGTTATCTTTGATTGTAAATTTATCGCAGAAAAGTGGAGATAAGGAAAAATAGTACTCCCCACTTTTCCAATCACATGTTTTCTAAGGCTTCGTTCTGTTTGAAGGAAAATTTATCCTTAGAAAATAAAGGATAAGAAAACAAGGGAAAATTTTATCACATTTTGGTGGTCCCCATCATTTTTATCTTATGTTTTCTTTGATAGAAAATGAACTTATCCCTCTGGATAATTTTATCACACCCTTCAGCCATGATAATTTTATCCAAGATTTGAGTGGAAAGGGTGGAAAAGGGCTGCCCGGGAAAAATTTTCCCTCCTGACCGAGAAAATTTATCTACCCTACAGAATATGGAAAAATGATGAAAAAGATGGGAAAATATTGTATTTCCACCATTTTTCTCAATTTTTCTTCAAAGAGAACGGAGTCTAAGGTGAAAATTTATTGGAAAGCCCAAATGAAGTGATATGGAAATATGGATGAGGAACACTCCAACTTCAATAAGAGGAGCGGACAAAATTTGTTGCTAAAAAACTGAAGGCTGAAGCTGAAGCCATAGTTACGGCGGTAGGTATGGCTATGAATATGATGAGATGGTGTCCAAGTTCATACCCTTCAGCGACCCGCAAAATCACTCAACTGCAAAATAACCTCAAACTCTTCCAATCCATTCCGCCGCCCTCAAACTCACGCTCACTCCCTACAATAGCATCACTCTCCACACATTCCGTTGCTCACCAAGATGTTCAAGCTCCCTCTTCCAACCACAATGACTCCCCCTTCTCAGGTTCCTTTCACATCGTTTATTGCTCCAATTCGGCTTCAATCTTTCTTCTCCTTGACTTAATTTATCGAATTACTAGGATTGGATGAGATGATGACGGGATTCATATTCGGCAAGAAGAAGGCAACTGAGGTTGCTCACGCGTAGGTATTTCTAATCCGACTGTCAATGTTGTTTTATTTTGTAAGCTTTTTTCTTATTAATTGTAGCATAATTGGGTGGTGTTGTGTTAGGGTTTGGAAGAATGTTGTTCGGAAAGGGGATGTGGTGGTTGACGCCACTTGTGGCAATGGTTACGACACACTGGCTATGGCGAGATTAGCTGTTGATGATAGCGGCAGAGGCCGTGTTGTTGCAATGGACCTTCAGAAATCTGCTTTGGAAAGCACTTCAAATCTGCTTGATAGGTCTCTCACTCCTCATCAGGTGCTCTTGTCTTGTCCTTCCCAACTAATGATTTTGTTTAATGAATAATGCTTGGGGCATTTTGTTCTAAATCATAACTCTGCCAAGAAACTTCAACCCTCATAAAGCATAGTAGAACTAAAACACTTTGATTGTTCAGGCTCATGTTTGGAACATGTCCTTGAAAGGCTATGCTCATTGCTTTCTAATTGATTAGATATGTGTTTTTGGTAGTATTATATTTATACCACCTAGCCACATAACTGATATGTTATAGATGTGTGTTTTTACTTGATTACTTTGAAGCTCAGTACGTTGGTAGTATCGTGCCCGAGTTGGTCGGTAATGAATGCTGTATACTACTCTTATTCTTGATTGTATCACTTCATCAACTGAATCGTATCTGTCTGTGTAATATTGTTCCTTATTTTTGGCAATGCAGAGAGGACTTGTTGAACTTTATTCTATGTGTCACACTAAAATGGAAGATCTTGTTCCTGGTGCTGCTGTGAGGTACAAATACTATTTTGTAACACTATATGAAGCATGGATTGGGTGGTTTGAGCATCAGTTGGAAGAAACTTCATACTTGGTGGTGATTTGTTGTTTAGGTTAGTAGCGTTCAATTTGGGGTATCTACCGGGAGGCGACAAAAAGATAAAAACAGAGCCAGAAACAACGTTACTCGCGTTAGAGGCTGCCAAGAGAATCCTTGCGCGTGGAGGTCTCATCAGTATACTGGCCTATGTTGGCCATTTTGGTGGAAGGTAGCTTCAGATTATGGTATTATCTTTGTTGTTTCAGTGTAAATTATTCGATTTGAGATTTTGTGTTTATGTTTTGGCTAGTTTGTAAGTATAAGGTGTTGGTTTTTCAGGGAGGAGTTCGAGAAGGTGCAGTCATTTGCAGGTGAATTGGCTGTTGATGATTGGGTGTGCTGCAAACTCCAAATGTTAAACCGGCCATCAGCTCCTGTACTCGTTCTATTATCTAGAAAATGACTCAGACCTTTCTTTTAGCTAGAGAGAGAAGACTTCATTTTTTATAATTTTTACTCTTTATGTACTTATGGGACAAAATCTAAGTAATTATATGGTGCAAGTATGAGGGTGTTTGGCTTAACTTATAAGTTATTTAGGAATTTATAAGTTGTTGTAGAGTGTTTGGTAAAATAAAGCTTCTAGATAACTTATAAGTTTTGAAAATAACTTCAAGAGTTTACAAGCTCTTTAAAAAATAAGTTGTTCAACCCGACTCTTTTTTCATAATTTTATAAGCAATAATCAATTTACCGAAGTAACTTAACTTATAATGCTTTAATACTTTTAATATATAATCTTTTCAATTTAATTTTTCTTTAGTGTTCTCTTTGAGTATGATTCTTTTTCTTTAAACTCATATTTTGTTTTAATTTATAAATTTATTATCCAAACACTTTAATAACTCATATAAGCTTTTAAGATTGCATCTATTTGTGAAAGAGAGCTCATAAGTTGTTCGAACTTATAAACTCTTTAAAATAAGCTTAGCCAAGCACCCCTCCTATGTTGCCCACAAACAAGTTCATACTATTCCATCACTAATACTAGTACACTCACCCGCGCGGCGTGACATCTAAAATTTTATAATTATAAAATATTATCGATAATTAGAGGTTAATAGTGTGTTGTGTTCTCAACTTTTAACATTTTTTTAAAAGGGAAAAGATAAATCAACAAACTTCGTCTACAAAGTAGGGGTGTTTTTGCAATTTAAGAAATTGGTTTGATTTAATTTTATTAATCGGTTCGATTTTATTTGAATTTAACTAATTTATCCTTTTCAAATTTTATTTAACTAATTAGTTAAATTCTAATAAAATCGAACTGGGTAATAAAATTAAATTGAAATAATTTTTTAAATTGCAAAAACTCCCGTACTTTGTAAACCAAGTTTGTTGATTTATCACTAAAGATAATGAAAAAAAAATCCACATCTTCTAATTTTTCCAAAACATGTCCCGCGTCTAATTAAGAATCGGGAGATGGAATGATATCTCAAATCTAGTCGGATTCTTAGGTGAACTATTCATGTCATGTTGTAAAACAACATCATTTTTACACCCTTCTCCTCCAAAAAATAAAATAAAATCCACCTAAACTAAATACACTCAATATCTATGTAGCAACACACAAAAATGACTTTAATTTTTAGACATATTTTAGCTTAGGTGAATTTTATTTGTTTGATGGGGGTTATATAAACGTCATCATTTTTAGCATTATGTGGAAAGAAAAGTTACACCTAAGAATCCGGCTAGATAAGATGATGCAGCGAGAAGCGTGAAGATATAATAAACGAATACCTTCGTTGATTCAAAGAATACCGAAAGCAAACGCAGATAAAGTAAAAATCCGTTGATTCTCTATAGAATACCGGAAGAACACAGAAGAAGGAGAAATAAACCCTAACTTTTCATTAACAGAAGATGGAGTAATAAAAACTCATTTTTTATAATACTCTAATTACTTGAAAAGAAAGTAAATACCATAATTATATAACACTAATATCTATTTATATCACTATCAATATTTATCTATATCTCCATCATAAGACATCACTTTCATCACCGAATTCTTTGATGCGCTGACATATTTTGAAATCTATTTTGGGACATTTAAATAATCATAATAATTTAGTTATGCTAATTCACACGAAACATAAATAGTTATGGTTTTAATTCATACACCACTTTGAATAATCATTGTATTGATTTATACTAATTTATAATAATCTTATAGTATTTAATATTATTGAAGTTATAATGCTTGTACCATTAAATTTTATTGATCTTTTTATATTTTTTTTTGAGATATGATCTTTTTATATTTATATATATTGGTATTGATATGGTTTAAATTAGAGATTTTTTGAAGATTTTTAAAATATGATTTATGTTATATATTTTAAATTATTCAAAAAATAAAAAAATAAAGAAGTGAAAGGAATAACTGAATGCCACTTTTTTTAGAGAGAGAGAGGGGATATAAATTCTGTTGAAAAGAGAGAAAAAAAGAAATTTGTTAAATCCAAGCTTTATCCCACCAAGTGTATTTGAGTGAGAAAATCTTGTAATTTTTGTAGAGAGAGATGAAAGAAATACACTTGAGAGAGAAAAAAATGAGGTTTGTTCATTTAAATATGAGGGAGAGAAATCTTTTAAATATATAATAATTAAGTTAAAAAATAAAAAGAAAAGATGAATGAAGTAAAATGGTAACGACCGCGATGGGACTCGAACCCACAATCTCCCGCTCCGGAGGCGAGCGCCTTATCCATTAGGCCACGCGGTCTTGTTGTTGGTATTTTATCTGTCAATTTATATAATATTTATATAAAATAGAGTGGATTATGCTTGTTCATAAGAAATACGATCATATATATCAGATTTAGAAGAGTTCATCTTATCTACTGCCAAATGCATTATGTCCTATATTAATGAATACGTGGTCAACCAGGGGGCTTAGCTCACTGGTCATCGGGTTCCTCCCTTAGTGGAAGATCCGGGTTCGATTCCCTTTGGGAACGAATTATGGATTTATAAGGAGGTTTGGTGAAGCAATCTAGGAGTGTTCGGTGTTGTTGAACTAACTACTAACAACTAACTTTATCAGATCCAAAAAATAAAAATAAAAAAAATTAATGAATACGTGGACTCTTTTCTTGGGAGGACCACATTCAATTAGGAATAAGACCATATTTAATTTGGAAATACGAAAAATTATATTCAATTTACAATTTCTAATTAAGTATGATCCCGCACATTCTCACATGAAAACATCCTGAGAAAAACTGTCATATGCAAATTAGCATGTTGATCAGTTGATATATCAATCAAATTTTGTGAAAATATTTTGAATCTGGTGAAACTCACATCATCAGAAAAACTGTCATATGCAAATTAGCATGTTGATCAGTTCATATATCAATCAAATTTTGTGAAAATATTTTGGATCTGGTGAAACTCAAATATAATAAGAATTCGGATCAATTAAGATTTTTCTTCTTGTTGATTGTAATTGTAAAAGTTTATAATTTTATCATGGAATTTTTAGTAGAAAAAATCAAACATTATCACATCGTGACAAACTAAATAAAAAGTTAGCATGTCTCTTGTAACAAAATTTCTGTCAATTTACCAACACAGATACTCCCCCAAAATAACAATAAAGTGGCAACACTCCAATAGGCAATGGACAAAATGAATCCCCACATTATTCAGATCTCAGTTTCACCTTCCACAGGGGAAAAAGTAAAATACAAATCCTATAGCTAAAAACTAAACCATTTTAAGATGGCAGCCGAGGTTGCATCATCTGAGAAACGGAGTTGAAGAAAGGTTGAAAAATTGCACTAATCCAAATCTCAATGACCAAAAATAGAACATACATAGTATATTTGGGCATAATGCAACCAAACCAGGCAACTTTTTTCCTGTATTCTTTCCGTCCTCGTCTCGCCACAGGTAGGAACAAAAACTTCACGTCCTCGGATGACCACGAGCTTTAAAAGGTGATTTCAATTACACTGTGATCAACACTAATCAAACCTCAGGTGTATCATGAATTGTTACCCATTCTGTCCATGACCCATCATATACAGGAACTTCGGTCTTCCCTAGTCGATGGAGGCCCTGAAAATGCCACCTTAACAGTGTTAGCTTGCCACTTGCCACCCGTGATCAATATCCACTCACAAATACTTCCAAAGGGTGGTGTTTACTTTGGATTAAAGCTCAGATTTACAAAGTTAATAAAGACTAATCTACAACATACATTAATGGATTCAACAGTTTTAAGCTAGTTAGATCACGTAATTTAATTAGACGCACAAAGAAGCAAAGAGTGAAAAGAAAAAATGGTATCTAAAGAAAACCCTCTCTCTTTCGCTCTCCTTCTATTATTGGTGGTACAGCCGAGTGAGGGAGGGACTCACCAATACCACAATACAAGCGGTGACGCCAGTGCCGCATGATAGCATAACAGGGCGGTCCAATGAGATCCCTGCAAAAGACCAAGCTCCCCAGTCAAATGTTGTTGAGCAACTGTAGATTTCAATAGATAGCTCTATTGCTTCCACGTAACACAAACTATCAGAAGTGCTAAAAATAACAACCAAAAGAAAATTTAAAAATGAAAACGAAAAATCCAAGATCACGCACACTATTTACCTTCCTGATCAAGTCTCTTCTTCAGCTCATCTGCAGGTAGGAGGGTCTGAGAATCATCCATAACCTGTAAGGGAGCCCCACATTGAAACAAAAAATACTTAACTGCTTCAAACTTTATACTTACGGACATGCCAACCGTGATGGCAAAGGATAGATGTGAAATGAAAAATTAAAAACCAAATGTAGCCAAAATCTTTTCACATATTTCATATGAAATTCGTTAGCTACAAATTAGAGTCTTATTACCTGGGGGAAGGGAAGACATTTGCTCCCTGGAATGTGGCCACTTCTTATCCCCTTCCGTGGCTCCGGTGCAACCCCGTCAAATCTATGAGAAGAAAAATATAACACAGGGTTAAGGTTGTGAATTTTATCAAGCTGTGTTTCATCTGCTTGCTCGTTCTTGGCCTTCTATAAGCTAAAAGGGAAAAAGTATTTAAAATCTTAGATTATTCAGTGACATAGAATATCACATGCTATAGAGTGCAAATAACAGATAAAAGTG
>JAYJMF010000017.1:750465-765398 GCA_036873715.1 Salvia sclarea
AATGAACAAGGTTTGTCATTCCATTCACCTCTTCATTCCATTCCTTTCTTCATTCCATTCCCTCCTTATTCCATTCCCTCCTTATTCCATTCCATCATACCAATCACCACCTTAGGGGATGGCTGGTATGCAGGAATGGAATGGGAATGGAATGACCATTCATGCGCTTATTCTCATTCCCAACGGTTGGTAAGATTTTCGTAGTAGGAATCACAATTCCCGTAGTAATGCTCATACCCATGAACATGGGATTGATCATTCCTCCCACCTCCTTGGGATTAGCTATTCCCATGAATATGGGATTAACTTAATTTGAATCATTTAAAAAAAAGGAGGCTATGTAGAATTGCCCAATATTTTATCAAGAGTTTAATTAAACTTTATGGAGGGTTTAATCTTATAGTACCCTAAAAAGAAACTTTTACCTATAACTGAATTTCCAAAATAATCACATGGTATTGAAACTTTCAGTCTCATATGACATTTTTGTGAGAGAGAGGTCAATATTTTTATTTTATTTTTCATTTTTTTAAATATCATATATTTTCTAAACTCTAACTAAATACAAGACTATAAAGAAATTAATCTTTTACTCAAATTTGAGGTGGCAACATATGGTTGAATGAGGCTAGGTTTATACCTAAACCCATAGGATTTTCAGTTTATATTATATTACGTTTTAACAATAGAAAAAGAAAATATATATATATAGAAATAAGGTTTAATCGCCAATAAATACATGAACTTTGCCAAAACTTTGATTTTTAACCAAAACTATTATTTTGGTCAAAAAATACACGAACTTTACCTAACTCTAAAGTTCGTTGACTAATAACTTGATTTTTCGAAGTTTGTTTGACGATCTAAAACTACCGTTAGAAAGTTCTCAACGGTAGTTTTATAATGGTGTTTGATCCATAAATCCAAATTCTAACAAAAATATATAGATATAAATTTTCAGGAAAATCACTTTTAAGTTGTTCTCTAACCGTTTTCGATGATTGCAACCTAAAAACACGAGCACTAATTGTAGGGTATCGTCGATAGCTTTTTGACGGTAGTTCTGGATTGTTAATCGGACTCCAAATAATCAAGTTATTACCCGACAAACTTTAGACTTATGCCAAATTCCAAAATTTTGGCGAAGTTTGTGTACTTATAGGCAATTAAACCTAAAAACAAAGAAATCACATATATTTATCTATGTTGATTTATATATGTTTTGCTAATAATTATTAAAAACACTTCAAAATATTATGTTAGCATATAATGTAGATCAAAATAAAATTAAAATACATAATATAAAACCATTTTAAAAAACAAATATAAACCATTTTCTAAACAAATAAAAATTGAAATTCTGGCTCTGAGTGGGTCGGGCTCGATCTCGATCTCATCCTAGTGTGAAGTTGGTTTTAGGTTGAGTTCTCAATCAAAAGAAATCGTGATGCTGAATAATCTCAAATATATTTTACATTTGTTTCTAACTTAAAAAAATCAACATGAGCGGGTATGGGCTCTTATTAGTCGATATAAGCATCGTTAATGTTGAGGTCGTGGGTAATTATTTATTTATTCTCGCAGCCAATTATGGCGTAAATAAATGCTCAAATATGACTATCACTTATGAAAACAAATAATCAGAAAAGGTTCCTATAGGAAGATGATGTTCATAATTACAATGCATATTTCATATTATAGTGGACGACGATGTATACGGAACTGAGATTGCTTGGGTGCTGAAGTAGGACACGAAATTATTTCTTTTTGTAATATAAAATTATTTGAAGCTTCTATTGAATTTTTTGCATGTATAAAATGAGAAACAATTTAAATGAAGAATTTGAATATCTTAAGTTATAGTGATTAGTGAACGCGTATACACACACACACACTAATTTTTGGTGTGTGAGAGTGAGAGGTGTTGAATGCAATGGCAATGCCTCCCATAATTGGAGAGGGGCATCTATTATTTGGCTCCTATTTCTCCTCTCATCACCTAATTTCTAACTTCTCTTTCTTCCCCTCACCCCATAATTACAATTCTCCCAGAATCTTGTTATTTTTTTGGATATTCATTCACCAAACAGGTACGTCGTTTTCTTCAATCGCCATTTTGCGCCAATTCATTTCCTTTTTTCTTTTATTCTTTTTTCACGTGAATTGTTTTAGTAATACATTCACAAACCTTAATTGGATTCGTTCCTAATATTCTGTAACGTGATGCAAACTCGATCATTTCGGAAAACGGCTGATGCTGCTTTGATCATGAACATTGGCCTATCATGATTGCCACGATCAGAAATTGTTCATTGCAAATTGTTTGATCGATGCAGAAAGAGGTTTAGTCGAAGCATATAGCAAGAATCTTAACTATGATTTTCTGTTGCTGTAGATAGAGAGTATTGCTACTTGCTTCATCAATATTAATGGTAGTTGTTGTTAACTTGTTATCTTGAAATGTAGTATCATGTAACCACCATTAGGCATTACTGTATCTAGAGATGCTAGCTTCTGATCATGTTATCGACGTGAGCCTCTAAATTGTTGGTCAATTTGATTGATGAAACCATTTTGCTTCTTCTTGGGCTAATCTAAGAATCATTCTAGCAAAAATGTGCTGTCATAATCACTCACTAGCTATTTTATGCAGCTTCGTGCTCTCAACTGTATACTTAAATGATTTGTTTTTTTTTTATTTGTTGTCAATTCAGCAAACCATGCCCTGAGTCACTCAGGGTGAACCTTCAAATTTGTGCTCTTCTTTTCATTATTTGTAACCCACTATGCTTGGAACAGTTTTCTGCACAGATGGCCAAATGTTGCTGGATGATTTGTTTTCTGGTATTCTCTTCCCTTTTTAGAGTATATGAAGCGCGTCATGGTGAATCAGACCAATTATATAGGTAAACCTCTTCAGTTCCTTGGCTACATGAGGGAGGGAAGTGTTCAGTTACTCTTTAGCTTTACATATGGAAAAAAAAAAACTGGTTGATGAACTTTTCACTTGGATCAACTGATTTGTGTGGGAGTCGGCTTCTCTAGAAAGGGGATTTTTTTGCACTTCATGTAGTAGAGAATAAGAATCAAACTCATTTCACTTTGTAGTATTGTTTACACATCTAGCCGTGTCTGCTTTGGGTGCAGTTGCAATGACAGACAATTAGTTGTTTGCAAATATCAACTTTACCAAGTTAACTAACTATTTTTATCTTTGTGTCGCTGCTCCTAGTCGTATGTGAAAGCAAAAGCAAGAAAATTCTTTTAGTAGTTATCCCAACATATCATGCATGACAAGATTACCATGTTATAGATAGATATGAAATGACAGCCAAATAATAACCATCCTAGGAAAGATGTATACAAGTATGGATTTTTTGTCATGCAGCAGTTTTCAATGAGCTCTTATGCCTGAGATAGGATCAAATAATTTCTATATAGGTTGAACTTTTTCTTCAATGGACTCTCAGGGCTTGTGATTCACAATGTCAAAAGACTGGTTGTGTTGGGGCAAGATGCTTCTCATGCTGCAACTTGGCCTCAGATGGTCTTCCCCTCGATGGCTCTTGGTACAACATAAAGCATCTTTACTTTTGGTGGAACCATTGGGATTGCCAAAGCAACTGTCGTCACCATTGCATGCTTTACAGAGAAAAAGAAAGAGCAGAACTTGGCTTGGAGCTTGTTAAATACCATGGCAAATGGCCTTCTCGACATCAGTATGGATTTCAGGTTGGCTGCCCTCAGAGTTGAACCTTTTTTTTCTTTTTCTCTATCTGCCATTCTTTTGACTCGTTTCCTGCATGCTCCTGATGTGATGCCCTCAGTTTACACAGGACCCAATCTCTGTAGTCATTTCAGCTCTAAACCTTCTGATGCATTTTCATGGTTGGCGTTCTTTCTCCAACCTCCTTTACTACAGCTTGCCTTTGAAACCGGATAAGACACCTTTTTATGATTATGCGGGACTCTTTAATGTGTATGGGCTCCTGGCTATGAACGCATGGTTTTGGCGCGCAGTCTTTCACTTTCGGTATTATTTTTCATCTGAATATTTCGTTTTATCTTCTGATGTATCTTTACTTTCTAATTTGGCCTAATCTTAAGTGAGATATAAATGTATCTACTGGAATACTTTAACTTGTTATTCTTTTACTCTGTCCTTTAATATTGTTGTTACTCTGGTTACTTAGATGGCATTCCACATTTGTTAAGCCATGTTACCATATATTCCTACTGCTTTGGCAAAAGTTTGACAACTAGAATCCTTGAATGCAGAAACATGGCCTTGACAGAAAATCTAGAGAATTCATCTGCCTTTGCATTACTTGGATACTCAATTATATTGGCAATTATAAGAAGCTTTGGATTAAGAACTGATGCTGCCAGAGTCATGGTTGCTGCTCCAATCAGTGCATTTACAACCACCCATATTTTGTTCCTTTGCAACTATACGATGGACTATGGTATCATCTTACATCTTTATCTTCATTTGATTTATTCATCTCTCCGCTGCCTGCTTGATACACGATCATAGGAAATGTGAAGACAAAAGCTGTGAACCTTTTGAGATATGTGCATTTAATCTACTTCATCAGTAGGCATCTTCTTGAAGTCTCATTTTGTGTGCTTGCAAGCATGCGAAGATGTATGTGCATCTCTTCATAATTTTTCATTCTTTTCTCTCATCACACCATCAAAATTCCTATAATTCTCAAAATTATAGCAATAGTACATGTGGATGTGCAATTGTATTTGAACCATCCTTTAGACCTCTAAAATTCTTGACAGAATGGAATGCGAAAGTGTGCATTGGCATGGGCATTGCCCAAGTGTTGAGCTGGTCGATTTGGGGTGGGAAGACGGAGCATCCTTGTAGATGGAAGTTGTGGATGGTGGTTGCAGGAGGCGCGTTTGGTGTGGTGGTGAAGATATTGGACTTCCCTCCTTATCAAGGAATAGTGAGTGGTGAAGCACTTTGTCATGCTTCCAATATCCCCCTCACATACATGTTATGGAACTTCATCAAGGACGATGGTGAGTCCCGAACAGCCGACCTCTTGAAGAAGGTGCGGTAGCATCTCCCATTCGGAGTTGCCTTCGTTTTTGTAGATAACATCTTTGTTTCTCACTTTTCTACAGCTAGCCTTGCTGTATTAGTTCTCCTAATCACCTTATATATGCTGGAGATTTTCTTGCATATTGATCTCCTTTGTTTATCATGGAAACTCTCTCAATAGCTAGCCTTAGCTTAGTCATAGAGTGTATCGATCTGTATTCTTATTGCTTTCGTATTAGTTTTGGCCTTTTTTTAGTTTTCCTTTCAATTTTAGTATTCACAGTTAAAGTTAACATTTCTTTCTAGCAACTTTTTTCCAAGCATATTTTGACTTCGACAATCAAATTTGTATGTTATGTTACAGTATTTGTTTACTAGAGACCTAATACCCTTTTGTGAACATCCAAGTAGTGTGACTCCCTCTTTATAAGAGTGAGATCAAGGATTCAATCCCTCTTCTCCCAAAAAACAAAACAAAACAAGGAACTCATAATAACATATGTAATCTCGCAACACTGGCAATATAACATATGTTTTCTCTTTAATATTTTTAAGAAAAATAAGTCAAATACACCCTTAATGTTCATTACAAGATTCAAACAGCCCCTAATGTATATTAGGTACAAATAAGTCTTTAATGTTGTAATTATTAAAAATCATGCCCATTTTTTTATTCTAAAAAAAGTTAGTTTTCTACATGTTTTATTATATTAATCTTAATTTTGAAGCATTAAGAATAAGAATTGGTTATTTTTTCATCAATCTACTTATAATCATACTTTCCATACTATCTACTTCTTTTTGCAAATCAAAAAGCATCAATTCTTATTACTACAAGAGATAAATATTATATTTTGTACACTTCTTAGTAAGTACGTATAATATTATTTATTTTTATATAGACTGAATTTAATTTTAATATACAATCGAAACTTGTGCCTATAAGTTACAGCTTAAAACCGACTAAACTTACGAATTTTATAAATCCCAAACAAATGTGGATTTGGATTATCTATTATAGCTTTGAAAAAAATAATCGAAACATATAATCATATATTAGTACATTGCAAATGGTCTCATAAACTATAGTATGTTTTATTGTGTAAAATATGGTAATATTTAAGGAATTACCATAAATTTACTATTTTTGGGTAGTAGTAGAGTTTTGATTACTAATGATAAAAGGGATAAGTAGCAACTAAGTCCCAAATATTTGCTCAAAAATAACTGAATGATCATCATTATCTTTTTTCAACTTAGCCTTGAACGTTTTGAAAAATGGATCAAATCACCATCTTGACTAGCGGTTGACCGTTGACTGGCTCGTGAAAAAGTTGATTTTTTTAGGCCTCTCACCCATCTCTCTCCAATTGAGTAGGAGTGAATCTATAAGAATTGGCTGAATTGTGAAACTAAGAATTTATAATATGGTAGGTGGAGTGAATCAGTTTGAGTAACAAGTTGTAATCCAGCAGTCACCAAATTATGTAATTTGATTTAACATTTAAGTATACTATTTATATTTGCAGATTAGCTCGGCGCCATTATGGACCAACCACAAGCAACAGCTCATCTCCATTCTGAATGATGAATTGCCTCTCTAGTTTGAAAGATGAAGTAATTAATATATAAGTCTTACAAGAAATGAACTCGGTATCACTATTAAGTCGACTATGGTAAATATCTCATTGTATTATGAAATGAGTTGCAAGAGAAGGGAAAACAGCACCTCATCTATTTTCTTCTTTTCCTTGCACTACATATAGAAACATCCATATGGGGAAATCAGAGTGTTTTTCACATTCCAAGTATATCAACTGTTGTCAAATACACAGGAACTGAGCATTACACCAAATGTTTCTCCCCAACTAATAGCTACAACAGATTTGAAGTCACATAACATAGAATCAAACCCTAAATCCTCACGAACGCTTCGGTTTCTTTGTAGCAGATGGCCCATCAGAAGCTGCGATATATTTTGTTGCATCAATCTTCTCAGCAGATTTTCGCTTGCTAAAATCCTTAGCTTTTTTCTGCAAAACAAAAAGGGAAACCAGTTAAGTTTATTCTCCGTCAATCCGCCATCAATGCAAACCACTGAGTTGACGACTGTTAATTGTCCATGTCATGCTTTATTGCAGTAATATATCACCCAAGTCTTTATTTAATACCCTCATAAATAAGAAACAGTAATTGTATGTTCGAAACAACTATATAAATTATAATCCCATTTACCTTCAAAGATGATGCAAGAGCAGCAACATCATCAGTGTCATCAGTATGCTTTGAAGTTTCTTTGCTAGGTTCCTGTTCAAACAATTCAGCATTAAAAACAAAATTACACCATAACATAAAAGCAGGAAAGAGTTTTCCTATACAAACCTCAGGAGGAACAAATGCCTCTTCTCGTTTCTTTTTGGTTTCAGCCACTTTTGCTGCTTGTTTCTCTTGCTTCTCCTGCCACTTCTTTGCTTGCTTCTTCTGATCACTTAAGAAATATTCTCCACTCTCCAGTAGCAAATCAACCTGACATTACTCAAATGGAAAAATTAGTGAAGGAAACCAATCTTGAAAACCCCATGTGCAGAAAAAAAAAATTGATTGCACGTAAAATACACAAGAAGACATGCAAGCACAATATCAAAAAAACAAAATAACGATCATAAGTCATGGCAATGATACGATTGCATTCCTAGCCTTAGAATTCTAATCGATAGCCATGTAAATATCATGACAACACAGGATACTAAGTAAACAGCACTACACATCAACGTGAGGCTTCATTTCATGTTAAAACAATGGGAAGATCATGATCAACTGTAAATAAGTTGATGGCAAGGAAGGCATTACAGTTTCCTTCATGCTTATACAACGAGAGTATAGCAATAGAGCTTGACACATCAACTCACCTTACTAGGTTGCTGTGGTGGAGGGAAGGGTGTGTAAGGTTTCTTCTCTTTAGCTTTAACTTTCTTTTGTTTGACATTTTTCCTGGGAGAGATCAAACAAAAGGAATTGGTTAAGTCCTACACTGAAGTAAGAGGTTCGAATTATTTAGTACATGCAAATAATAGGCAAAGATGACCAGATGCATACTTCTTAAACTTGGGAAGAAATCTGTCCCAATTTTCATTTGCAAGAGCAGGATCCCTAGCAAGTTCTCTCTTCATCATTAGGATCTTTAGTCACAAAAGAAGAGATACAATTACAAGAAATAATCATCAGAACCTCCAAAACCATGAAAAAAAGAAGCCGAAATTTTATCAAATTCAGCAGTATAATTGAACATTTACCTTGATGTTGTACACTGGATGCATTTTATTCAGAATGCATTCTTCAACAACCTTCCTAACTTGTTTTAGACCTTTATATGAACCCATTGCTGCAACTGTGGATCCCTGTTCATTCAACAATGAATGATATAACTAACTAATTCTACCAGTTGGGTTAATTAAGATAACAATATAATATTAAAGAGAACATAAATAGTGACCTGAACTAAAATATAGCAGCCTGTTAAAATTTCAAGTGCCTGCATTTCATCAAACACAGTCAGATATCAGTCATGGTATAAACTCGGAACAAATGAAGGAGATACCCACATTGCAAGCATCAAAATGAGAGGTAAGTTGAATAAGCTACAAAGATCACAGCAGTCTTTGACCCAATATACTTTACCATTACTCTGTTCTCTTCTTTACTCAATCATAATTTCTTTCAAGCAGATCACATCACTAAATCAACTATCAAAATGAGATACCTTCAAGGTAGAAGAATTGGGTCCCACTAAGTGCTGTCTTCTTTTAACAAATTGTTCCTGCACATAAGGAATGAGTCAACTTTCAACTTTTGAAAGACTGGACTGAAGATGGACAGAAAATATGCTTTCACAATAGCTCTCATATATTTGTCAAGTAATTATTTCAAGTCACACCAGTTAACTAATTGTTCTTGATAAATAACCTTATTTTCTGGATACATGAGCTCTAGAAGTAGTATTTAAGCATAGATGTAAACAAACCTTTTTGCGGACCAAGTTCCCAATCTTGATTATATCACACTGCATCTCATCATTAAGTATCTTTATTGCCTGTGAGATAACACACATCAGCACCAATACAAACAAATTTAAAGAATGCAAAGCCTGAAGCAGGACAGTATTTTAAAGATTTTATCTTCTAAATTCTATACAGAGGGTTCCATTTTCCTCCTTTATTTAGCAGCAAGCCTAACTGCCCCTGAGTTTGAAAAGATGCCACAATCAAATTAATTTTACTCTTCTCCTTAAATAAAACATAATCTAGCATTAGATTTTTTAACAAATTTCAATGTGTTCACGCATATAATTTATAATAGCATTTGGAAAATGAAGTATGATGGGGGAAAGTATATTTTCAAAATATGAAGCCAGCTGTAGTGAAGTGACCACTTCAATGTCATTCATAAACTTTAAAAAATTTTATCCGTCCAATTTTCTTAACCTGAGAACTTGAGTTTAGTTTTTCACCCTAAAGAGCAGATTATGCCAATTAAACAATGGAAATTATCAAATATTGATCTACAATAAGTTAATCACACTGTTTGCAACTAATAGTAACGTGACCATTTTGCCATGAAAACTGAATAGCATAGTACTGCCATTAAAGAACATTAAAACTAAAAAAAGTGAAATGTATTGTACAAACAAATTGCTTATGAGGATGTTAAAGATTAATCTGCAGTACTTAAGTATGAGTCAGTTTCGGATCCTCACTTCAATGAAAGAGGAACTCGAGGTCCCCATCATTAGGTCACGTCTAAACTAGTGGAGAAAAAGAATCAGAAGAAACCAACCTGAGGAGCAGGAACACTTCGTGATAAAAGCTTAATGAGATCTCTAGCCTTAACTATTATATACGGGTCCCTCGTCTTCCTGGTTGTTGAAACTGTCATGCAGCCCTCAACCTGACAATACATAAGCCGTCCAATAAATTGAAGAAATGAAAAATGTGCATTATCACTCAGCTTCCAAACTGTCCATAAGATTCAGTTCTTTAATGAGAGTACTAACACCAGCCTCTTTGAAACATTATAAAAACATAAAGAAAGAACATCCGAAATAGTAGGAGGAAAGGAAACAAAGGAATAAGTAACCTACCAAATTTAATTCACAAGCAATACCGTGCCCTTTTAATGCACCTTTCACTATAGGCCAGCACTCTTGCAAATATTTCTCTAAAAAATACACAGGAGAGCAACGATGTCAATAAAGCCACAGGTGCTAACACTGTATGAAAACATTAGTTAATTTTACAATCCATCTTAGTTCAGAAACACATGCATTGTATTTGGGGGTATAAGGGGTAAACGGATCAATAATGTGTAAAAGACATACAGGAACGGAGTCCAACATAACCAGGTCTGCAACAGTGGCCCGGAAGATGATTTAACAGTTCAATATACACAAGGTCAAGTCATCTGTGTTATCAAAATTACAAATTTACAATTTGTCCAATAATGAATGCTGTATGTATCATAACATGTTTCCCTTCACATACTGTAGCCAGACATAATTTGCTTAAAGGAGCATTAATGATATAAATCACTCTTAACATCTCTAATAATTCAAACCCTAATTTACCAATTCCACATATGTACATGTCGCTTCTCTAGTGAAAAGTCCTCATAAATAAACAACAGTTATTATAGTTTTACCGTAAAGCCAACACACTCGATCAATTCACATACGGAAAAACATACGTTAAATAAGTATTAGCTACCATGTATAGCTTGTGATGCATTCAACAGAATTACCGGACATTTGAATAAAAAAATAAATAATTAAAGGAAAGAAAACGAAGTAGAATATAGAAATTCGGGAAAAAGTTCCAACCTCTGTATTGAGGAAAGAGAGTAGAAAACGAGCTAACTTCTAACATGCCGCTCTCGTTCCATGATGGATCAAATTTATCGACTTTCCAGTGATCAATGCTGGGGTCATCCCATGGTTTATCTTTGTCGTGCTTCCCCTTATGCCTCACCCGCGGCTTCTCTCCGGCTTCGCTGCCATCATTTCTGTTATTTTCTTCTGCAATATCAGCTCCTGTGTCTGTCATTCTAATATCCCTTGGGCAATAATATCAGCAATTTGTTACTTTCTTCCTGCGACACCATTCACAAGTAAATATTACTTCATCTTTCACGCTAGAGAAACAAGTTCAGACAATTCATTCAGAATGGGAATGATTGCACAAAAAGTTATATCAACAGAGGCGGCGGTAGTGGTGCATTTACCAATTTTTTCTATGGCCGGTCGGTCGGCCGAGAATAAGTAAGAAAAGGGAGATGAGGCGGCGGTGGTGGTGATAATTGGTGAGCTTCGCCGGAATTACTGAGAATTAGAATTAGGGCTTCTTCAGAGAATTAGGGAGTGAGGGACAAGATGCTATTTAATTTTAGGTTTTGTGTTTTTACTTAAATTGGCCCAGAATCAGCTTCACGGTAGTCTTATTGGGCTTTTCGAAGATGGGTTGGATAGCCAGTTTAGCTTTTTGAATCTCTGAAATTGCTGTTTAAAAGAAAAATAAAATCAAAGTATAAAATACTTATGTCGTCATATTTTTTCTTACAATATAGTACTAGTTTGTATTTTAAGAATATTTTTGGTTCCTATAATAATTAATGAAAAATCAATATATTTTATATAATTTTAATATATTTTGTAATATTAGTCTCAATAGGGATTTTATTGTATACTTAGATATTCATACATACAGCATAGGAGTACTAATATATATTAGCAATAAGGTTGTACAATTTTATCTCTTGTGAAATATATAGTAACAATAATATTCGTTCTTCATTATTTAATATTTAATTTGATATTGTAAGAAAGTATATTCATTATATGATAGTTAAGGTTATGGGCTTGATGATTAGGGTAAATTGTTTTTTGGTCTCATCGTTAAAGCTACGTTTTAAAAATGTCTCATACAAACAATATTTACAAAAAAGATCCCACAATTTCCTATAATATAATTGTTTTGTACCCTAAAAAAACCGGCACCTGAGAATTGACGTGGACCGTCAGTTAATGTCATTGTATATCATAAAAAAATATGTGGAGTTAAAATAATAACTTTTAACACCTAGGACGAAACAATATCGTTTGACCAAGGGAAAAATAAAACAATAAAGTGCATATCGTCGTTCTTTTTTTCCTCTAATAAAAAAATTAAAAAATAAAGTACATATCGCCGTCTTCGATTATGGGGAGGACTGTTGCGCCTTGTTGAAGCGGTGGACTTCGTCGAGGAAGAGGATTGGTAGCAGATATAACTAACAAATATCATTATATTTGAAGCATATACATCACAAAAGAAATGTCTTATAAACACCTTTTAAATTTGTATAAATCTAAATGAAAAAATATGTAAATTTTTCTATACTTCTTTTAAGTAAATAATGTATAGTCACCCGATCAAACTGAATTACTAAGTTTTGATCATTGATCTCACCTGCTACAACTATAAATGAATTCATAATGCAGAATGGCCAGCAACTTTAAAATTTAAAAATAAATTATTATTATTATTACATAATCAAATACCGTGCATTCGTACATATCAAAGGGACGGTTTGCAATATAGTATTGTTACGTGATGTTATTTGTTGATGAACTTGGCTTCACTCATATTCCTCATAAGCTACTGCGGGGTCTTTTTCATTCATTTGGAAGAATTGGCAGAGCTCAAGGAGATAGTTCGGAAAAAGTGGCAGCAAGATGGTGATAATGAGAAGGAAAATTGAAGGAAGCTCGTTGAAGCCCACCTGTTGCATTTGAAGATAATGTTCCAATTTTAGATTTCGACCGTTCAATCTTGATCTTGAGTGATTTTTGTTTTATTTTATTTGTTGCTTTTGAAACCTAGCCGTTCTCAGACCTCCTTGACGGTAGCGGTGAGGGAGACGAAGCAAGGCGGTGGCAGAGGCGGCGAGGGTGTGGGCTATGGAGGTTTTCCGGCGCCGAGGTGGTGCTCCTGCCCCACCACCTCGTCGAGCGTCCACGGCCGCATCCGCTCTGACAGTGGCGCTAGCTCGCGGCGGACGTGATGGAATCTCCGGCGATCTAGGGCGTTTTGTGCGGTGACGACTTTGATTTTTTTGGATTTTTAGCAGATTGTGTGAGGGTTTTGGGATTTAGGTTGAAGAAGCGGTTGAAATCGAGTGGCCGCGGCGTGGAATTGAGGAGCAAATCGATGGCATTGAGGATGTTGTTTCTGCATGTGCGAGCCGAGAGCTTGGGCGGCGGAGGCGGAAACCCACAACATATTCATGGAATCTACTTCTTCTGTCTTATTATAATGTCTAAATAATTAAGGGGGACTTAGATTAAAAATAAATATTTAATGAGTGTTTAAGTTAAATAAAGTATGAGAGAGAATAATTTAAATGTTAAAGTAGAAAAAAGAAAAGTAGAAATATAATTAAATAACTAATAAAGTAAGAGATAACGAAAAAAGGTAAATGGTAAAATAAGAATAATGGGACGGAGAAAGTAATATTTATCTTGCTAATCTAAGTATTATGGAATTCTCTCGAGCTATGTACATATATATGTTGTTATATTTCTTGAAGTATGGCAATCAAACAAAATAAGATT
The DNA here is from genome assembly GCA_036873715.1 of Salvia sclarea. Lineage (NCBI taxonomy): Eukaryota > Viridiplantae > Streptophyta > Magnoliopsida > Lamiales > Lamiaceae > Salvia > Salvia sclarea. Next base: position 764,166 of record JAYJMF010000017.1, read on the forward strand.
TTCAGTGATGGCCTCAACTTGGTCACCCCCTCAAAGGGTTTATATAAATATATAATTGAGATAAAAATGGTAACAGAAATGAACACAAAATTTGTATACGTGAAGAACGAAATTAATTATTACTGAATACTTGCTCTACCATATTAGAAAAGAGATCCATAAGGAACATTAATAAAGGGTGCACCCCCTCACGTATGGCTCGATATGTTCTTAAATACTGAATGTTATGTAATTACTAGGGTTTTTTGGAACTCCAGATTTTGATGCTTTAACTCTCGGAGAAGATCAGTTTGGTCCTTAATTGGATTCATTCAAACCTCCTCATGAACTTCCCATCGATCCCATGCGATGATGATGCATTTTAATTTATATATTCTTTTTCTTTTTTCTCTTGTTTGTGTGAAGGATTTCTCGAGCTGGGATGAGCTTTGCAGGAGTGGTTGAAAAGACATAATTACCTCCCCTAAATATCTTCATATATTTATCGCTACCATTTCTGCAACACCAATAAATAAATTTTAATTACAAAACAAATTGTTAAACTTCATTAATTATACGAAATAATGTGAAATGTCCTTTATGTACAAATGGACTTAATTCCACCATTTGACTTTAAAAAACAAATATTTTAGCCATCCGTCACATTAGTTTCCGATACAAGGATTAATTCTTGTTAATTAATTGATTAAAATTTCATCCATTTGGATTCGGAAATGAACTCGCGAACTGATATTGATCGATTTTCCGTAAGCCTCATTTGGTGGATTTTTCATTTTATTTCTCTGTTTCCATTATCAGTTATTATCTAGACTTCACCTAACAAATGGTAGGTTCTATGGTGCAAACTGCAAACCTCCTATATATAGAAATTATATTCTTTTCTAATTATTTAAAAGTAACAAAATTCTAACCATAGTTGAGTGTGGGTTCCACTTATATTTATTAAATACCTCTCTCTTCTCTCTCTCTCCCACTATAAATTTGTATTTGATCATTGAAAATTATTTGACCAATTAACTTAATTTTTTTATTTTACTTTTGCTACGCCTAAAAATGTCATAAAGTATTTTTCGAATAAATATATACAAGATTTTTATTTCCTAAATGAGAAAAATGAATTTAAAATTTTCAACTATGTTCATCGTAATTATTGAGAAATGACGATAAAGCGACAAACCCAAAGGTTAAATAATAATAATGAAAGATATAATTAAAATTAGTCATTATAATTTT